>WBNO01021101.1:60658-251324 GCA_013400575.1 Peucedramus taeniatus | reverse complement strand
GCTCTCCGCGGGGCCGGGGGATGCCCGGCCCCGGAAAGTTGCGGTCGGCGGGGCCGGGCTGCTCCTCCTGCCGCGGGGCTCGCCCCGGGGAACCTGCCCTCGGGCGGCTCGGAGGGGTGCGAGCTGCGGACAGCCGGGAACAGCTCGGGGAGGCGATCCTGCTCCCCACGGCCGGCGAACAAAGGCGCGTCCCGAGCGCGCAGCGTTCGCCGTGGGGTCGGGACTTGCCGAACTTTCCCCGGACGGGAGCTGCGGCAGAGCCCGGGGCAGAGCCCGGGGGCTCGGACGGCCCTGGGAGGAGAGGACGGAGCCTCCCTCTGCTCTGTTCTCTCGGCTCCGTGCGGCTCTGTTACGGCCGGTTCCTAACTAGAGGATTATCCAAACGGGAGGATTATCTCAAAGTGCATCAGCTGCTGGTACAGGAGGGTAACTAACGCTCCGCTTGGGCGAGGGCTGTCAGAGAAGTTGCAGTACCACTTCTGTCTATTCACACCTCTGCGGCATGTGCAGTGTTTGGAGTAAACCTTACAGTCAGAAGAGACAGTCATTTTCTTGTGTCTTACCTTCATTTACAGAAACACGTTTTAATAATACGGGGATGAATTACCACAAATTACCCAAATCTTGGAAAGGCAAAGTTGAGAATGACACTGTGACTCATGCTATTTTGAAAAAGACTTAGCTGCTTGCACTGTGATGTGTCAATAGCACATTGAGCTATTAGCACTGGGCCCTCACACATGCACATAAAGATCCCTTTCACGCTGTGTTTTTCTTGGTGCTATGTTTGTCCAACCTCTGGGGCCTTTTGTGAGGCACTCTATGAGATGCTAGGGAAAAGAAGGGTGCTGCATGAAGCCTGAACTTACGTTAAATCCCGCTTTTTTCAAAAATCCTTCCCAAACGAAGAGATAAACTTTGCTGAAACACAAAGCTCACTCTGAGAGAGAGAAGTAACGTGGGTTCAAATACATTCAGTAGCTGGAAGAAAACTTTCTCCTAGAGAAATCGCGCCCGGGTAGATGTGGGCGGACTCCCGTGTCGCTCTGCAGGCCGATGTCCATCGGAGCCGCTGGAGTTTGGCGGGCGGGCCGCGCTGTCCGGCCCNCGGGGCTGGCGGCGCGCGGCTTTGTTAGCGCGGTGCGGGAGCGCACAGGGGCGTGAATTAGAGATGAAATGTCAGCCCCAACTTCGAGCGCTGCTAAGGACTCCGGCAGCTCTAAAACGCCTCGTAAATGTCCGCTGTTGGCTGATAAGCCGGCTAATTTTGGAAACTTGCAGCGCTTACTGGCAGCCAGCGTGTTTACTGTAAATTTCACTTGTTCTGTGACTTTCCTGTCTTGTGCACGGCGTGCACTTAATTCAAGCTCAGGTACAGGTTACTCTATAGGCTCTTTCTAAATTTTTATTTTGTACGTCCAAAATTTTTGATATCTTCTGAATACCGGTAGTTTCTTGTGTACATTAACTTGCTGCTAGTGCACAGTTGTACGTATATAATCTTTTAACTGTATTTCCCATCGTTGTACAATGAGAACAGAGTGTGCATTCAGAAAAAGGCAAAAGTAACTAACTTTTGGCCTATTCAGAAACACATTTCAGTTGCTGTACTCCTGAACATAATTTTGGCAAGTACCTCGTCGGCCAGGCTTCCAGTCTGCAGCAGAAAATATTTTAATTAACAGAGTACAGCTCATGATGCTTGTGTCTTATAATAGATATCTTTGTATGCAAAAGGCCTGATCCAGAGCAGGCTGACACACGAGGAATTGTGTTGCTGTTGCTGTGAGCTCTTCATTGGCTCAGCTGGGAAAACAGCAATGTGGTGTACAGGTGTTTCAAGGACAGAAGAAGAATTTGTGAATGAGTTCCTAGAAAGGATGGTCCTAACTGTGTTAATCTAATCTCATTTTCTGCATTGTTTATAATCTGTAGCTATAGGAATCATTGTAAGTTTGTGGGTTTTTCAGTTATTCTGATAAAGAGAATACATCTGTTTTGATATCTTGCCTCCCTGCATTGCTTTCCTTGTCTTCTGTCCTTTTCCCTGTGTTTCTAAGGAAAATAAATGATTGTTCTGTTAGCTACTGAGATGACCAGAAGGCACTGAAAAAAAGGGCTGAAATATTTACTCTGCTGAAGTAAATGTGAGAACTGTTATTGATTTCACTAGGGACAGTATTTCACCTCAAGTCTTTCTGAAACTCATTTGAGTGTCCTGCCCACTCATCCATGCCTGCTTCATTGTTAGGAGCTGAATCCATGTTCTCCTTGTGACAGTGACATTGCCTGTGACAACTGCTGGGAGGCAGCGTGATGGCAAGAGTAAACAGACTTTGTGGTTGTATATATGTGCAAAAGCAGAATTATTTATGTGAAAATATTCTCAAGTTCATTAAGATATAGCGTTGACGGCGTATGGCCCGCCTGTGGAAAACTGAATCTTGCATCATAGTGTCTAAAAATATAAAATTAAAGCCTTTTAGTGCAAATACATTGCACCCTGTGAGACAATGCTGCCTTCCACCTGTGTGCTTTAAACAGAATTTCCAAGGACTGTAGGGATGTTTTCCTTCAGTGGGTACAACACTGGCAGGACTGTGGCAGACTGACCTGTGAAGCCCCAGGCAGGACTTGGGATCTCAGGGCACTGTGAGGAAGGGTCAGAGGTGGGAGGGGAACTGCATCCTGAGTCCTGGGTTTGGAACCAGGCATGCTGAGGAGCTGTCCTGGCCCTGACCTGCAGGTAGCCTTTGGCTGGATTCCATCCCAGCTGCTTTCTAAGTGCAGTGTTGTGCTTTTGAAATTGGTGCTCAATACTGGATGAGAAGACCTAAGGGTGAGGGAATGTCATCTTGGGGTTTTTTGGAGGAGGGTTAGTGCTGAGTGCATGGCAGGTGTTTGAAATGGATGGTGTGCATACACATCCCTGCCACCATTGGTGGTACAGCAGTTTCCAGGGGATTCATTGGGGGTGCTTTTGGTGAGGTGGTGCAACTTGGCATGCACATGTGGAGGGCAAGGGAGGAAACACGGGCACAGAAGTGCAGTGATTTGTCCAAGGTTACACAGTCGGTCACTGACATAATCAGGGCCACAACCAAGGTATTCTGAGATTCAGTCCAGTGGTTTATGCTGAATCTCATTTACTCTAATAGGATTACTTACATGTTTAAAGTAAAGCATGTGCTTAAGTGCTTTGCTGGAGCAGGGCCATATTTGATAAGTTTTCAGCCCTGATGTGAGAGTACATTACTTGACCCTGCATGTGTCTGGCTGGTGGTGGTTTGGGATAGCAGTGATCCACTTCTGCTCCATGGAATTGCACAAGTGCAGCCACGGTTTGCTTGCTTCTGGAAGAATCCTGCTGCAGTATACTAAAAAAAATTCACCGAAAAGGAGCTATAAAAATTACAGAAAGTTGAAAGAGACCAGCTGTTGTAAAACATTCTGCTTCTGTTTTGAGCCCTTTTATGGTTGCTTAGATGGAGAATGATTTTGGAATTTTGGACATTCAGTACAGTTGAGTAGCTTTTTCTAAACAAACTTTTTCACTTATTGAGTAAATTATATGTCTTGTACTAAAAATATTTAGGGAACTAGTATTCATCCTGGCATATACTTTTTTTTTTTTTTTTTCCTTAGGAGCTGCAGTACTTATAATGCCATTTGGAAAAAGTGAAAACTCCAAAACCTAAATACATACAGCTCAGTGCTTGAGTTATCATATTAAATTCCAGAATCCTTACTTCATTATTTAGCTGCCTGCATTTTATAACGTTTATCTCTACTACACAGATTGTCCTTGAAGGATACAAATTTCAAACATACATACCTTAATTTAGGCACTACCACACATATGAGATTGTCAGAGCTTGATGTTTTTGGATGAAATATTTTTCATTTTACAAAGGAAGCTCAGGAAGTTTATCTTGTTCTTCCAGAGGTAAAGCAAAGACAGCAGTAGTTTAGTAGCAGCTAAACTGGGGCTCTAAGTCATTCCTATTAGAGTGTGTTGTTAGGAAAAAGTGGATTACAGTTATGCAAATAATTTTAAACTACTCCTTGCAAATTTAGTGTGGCTCTATATGCATGGGTTTTCCTCTCCTATAGCAGATGGTGAGAGACAATGGGTGCATGTATGTTGCTAAGATAGAAAGCTCCATGCTCACTCATCAGCTGCCCTGCAAATATGCTCACTTACATCTGGGTGCAGATGGGGCCATCTCTGCTGCTCTGTGCTGTGCTCCTGTGGGCATCCACAGCCTGACCATGACAGAGGTGGCCCCAGCTGGTGGGAGAGGGCCACAAAGCACCAGAGATCTCCCGAAAAGTAGAGGTGTGTAGCAGACACAAAGACAGGTCTTGTTGGAGACAATTTAGGCAGGGGATTGGGAACTTTCTGTTGCAGTATCAACTCAGTAAATGATATTTTATCACGAGTATTTTCCACTGATCTTCTGGCACATGTGGCAAATGTGCTCAACTGCTTCTTTCCCAGAACAGCCAGTCCCTGGCTTGGATATCTCAAAACCTCAGGACTATGTAGGTAACTAATGCTAGGGAGCACAAAAGTTCCTAAAATATTTGTCTGTCCAGTTCAGCACCAAAATTGTTGGATGTATAATTCCTAGTCCCTGAAAGAGGAAGTGAAACGGTCAAATGAGTATGTCCACCAGAATGAAAATTACAATTTGTATCATCACCCTACCTTGCATTATGCTGTTTTGGAGACAGAGTCACCCCTGAGGTTTTCTGACATAGCTGAAGAGCTGGCTGTAAAAGGAAACCCCTGTATGGCACAGCTGTGCAAGAACCTGTGGTGCTCAGAATGAACACCTGTAATGGGGATACTGTTTGGATTGTGCAGTGTACAATTTTTCTGTTGCTCACATAATGCAGCTCCTATACTGAATTTACCATTTGATGGTTGAGAATTGATTGTATAAAAATATACTTTGTAGAAGTAAATTTGTAGAAATATTTTTTAGATGTTTTCATTACAGTGGGTTACAACCATATCAGTAAGATGCTTGCAATAATGTACAGTAATACATAAAGAGTTTGATGTAGTGCTTAGGAAATATTGAGAGTACTTAAGGTACGTGTGGAAATCACCAGTGGGTGGAGTTTTTAAAACAGTGATATCTTGTAGCAATGACAACTCTGGGGTGCGTGGGCCATGGATTTGGAGACCCACTTTACACCTCTGCCTCAGAGGAAACCCTGACCAAATCCACTGGGATGACAAGAACCTCATTGCCATAGTACCACCCCCAGTGCACCATGTTGTGCTTCAAAGACAGGTACCCAGTCCAGCCTAGCCTTATAATGAATTAGCACAAATTTATAATAAAATCTAAAATAGAAGCACAGGAAATAACAGCCTCTATTCTTTGGCAGATACTCAAGAGGAGGCTCTCAGTTGTGTGATTCATTTGTTGCAGTTTTGTGCAGTGTCTGACAAAGCAAGGCCAGTCAAACTGTGACCTGTGGTTTGTGCTGCAGCTTTTATTACATTTACAGTTAATACATGCCTATATATTTGTTGAATTCTGATACTCCTTAAAAACCTAAGTAATGCTATTGAACGATGATGATCAAATTTAAGAGGAGAGGAATTTGTACAGCACTAATCCTCCCTTTTTATCTGTAATCACTTCTCTACTGCCATAAAATTGAGTACTGTTATACAGACCTAATGGCAGGGTTGAATTTTCAAATGCTTCACACTCTTATCTGATAGCTGTGTTCTGTACTGTTACCTGTCTGTGTGATGTATTTATAGAGTGCCAGTCACCATAGTATCTTTGCGATGATTGCTACCAAAATTGAGAACTCTGAGGTGAAAATCTAATCAGGACTTTAGATAACAGTGTCACACAAGAGCCTTCTGGTCTTTGCCTCTGTGCTCTGTTCAGATGAAGACTTAGATGAGATCATGCTTGCTGCCACGTTATTCATTATTTATTTTTGTAACAAGATTTCTATTTCACATCTTTCCCACTGATGTTAGCATGTGTCAAAACAGTCCAAATCCTGTTTTGAATGTATTCTCTCTGTTTATACCTGAGACAATGTATTGAAAATCACAGGCATTACAGGGCAGCTGAAATATTAAAACCAAAAGGGGAGACTGCCATTACGAAGCTGCTTCTGCCATGGGTAACCTTGAATATCCAAACAGATGTTTTCATGAACTTCTTCATTCACTTCATGGTAATGGGCAGAATAGCTGAAAATATTATTTTCATCACATTAAAAATAACTGAGTCTTATGAGCAGAGTGCTGGTGGTATGACTGACCAGTGATGCAGACTGAATTGTGTTGGGAAAGGTGTGCTACTGAAACTAAACAGTGTTAGTTTATAATTGAAAATGAAAACTGTTTTAAGCAAGCAGTTTATCTAGTTTTCAGTTTGTTTGTATAGTTCATGTTCCAGCTCTTGGCATCAGTGTTTGCTGTTTATTCCTGCACAACCAGTTTGCCCAGCAGCCACATTTGGTTGAAAAACTCCATATCAAGAGGAAAAAGAAAAGCAATCCATTCTCAAAAACTGTAAGTTGAAAGTATCCCTTGTATCAAAGTGGTTTTTGCATCCATCAAAGACCCGTTTAATGTGGGCATCTTTCACTTACTTACTTGTGCAGTAGATCAGGCCTGACCTTGGTATTTCACAGGAGAAATTTTTATCCATTCAATATTTTATTTTCAGTATTTTAAAGTAACAGCCCTTCTTACTGTCTGGGTCACTAGAGCCACATATTATCATTCCTGGCCAAAGACTTGTGAGAGCTGAGACTAACATGGAAAAGTGGGTTGCGACATAGGTTAAAAACAAAGGGTGTTTTGGGTGAAATGCCAGGACTTGGACTGGTAACCTCTGAAATAAGGGATCAGAGGTCTCAGCTACTGGCTGGGGTGAGAGCTGCAGAGGCAGCAGTGCAGGGATCACCTCACTTTGCTGCTCTGTTTTACCATGTGTGTAAGTGATGGTTTTGTTAAATCATTATGTTAAAGCAGAACATTTCTCAGACAGATCCATTGCATTTGGATTTTCCTTCTCTACGTTGAATATTCTAAAGAGTGGGCAACCTAACAAAAGGTTGGCAATATATAAAATTATCAGCATTGTAGGATTTTTGGAAAATGAAGTCTGTGTGCAGATGGTTGAGATCACTTGAGGCGAGGTGTCTTCATCTCTCTCTTTGATTCCCTTAAGAAATTTTGTCACAAGAAGCTCTGCTGTGTTTGGCATTCCAAGTGGTTATAGTTATAACTCTAAGCAGTTAATATGAGAGAAATGGGATGGGGACCTAAAATCTAAATAGTTTTAGACATCTAAGTTAATAAAGTAGGGTTGTTTTTTTTTCCATTTGTTTTGGGGTGGGGCTTTGTTTGTTTGTTTTTTGTTGTTGTTGTCGGGTTTTGTGCATTTTTTGCAAGGAAACAACATGAGCTTTATGAATCATCCTTTCTATCCCAATGGGACAATGCCTGTATTCAAAGTCACTGAATTATATAAAGGTTTGTAGGTTCAGGACATATTTAAACACCTCAGTATTGATTAACTGTCTAATTTTGATAAGAAAATGGTGTTAAAACCATGCAAAAAATCAATTGCTGAATGTTGGAGTAGCTTATTTTCAGAGCAGATCATATTTATCTGCTGATTTTTTTTACGGTACTCTCTTTGTGGTTGTAAGACTTACACAAATAGTTGAATTTTTGAATGGTTTGCGATACTGTATTTCAGTATTTGTTATTAATAAAATTCATTATTAATAAAATGTTTTTGTTAAACTGTACTTTTATTAGTATACTGTTTACCTGATAGGGGATTAACAGTCCTCTATTTACATTCTTTAAATAAAGAAGAATTTTATTAGGCGAGGAAAAATAATAATTTTGTTTGCTTTAATAGGTTAAATCTGTTACTTTTGTGGGTTCCTGAAAAGCATGTGGCTGAAATGATGATGATAATAGGTGGTGGCCATGTAAATGTGGGGCTATTGTGCTGTTGATCTGTTGTAGCAAAAAACTTGGTAGTTGTGGTTTCCTACCACAACTCAACATGGTTCTTTTTTCTCCTGTTGTTTTGCTTGATACAGTTTGAAGTATAAGGTATACTTACATTTTAAAAAAGCCTATTCTATATACATGTGGTAAAGTCCCCAGAATTTTACGATGCATTCTCTGATCTTTTTCACAGCAGAACTTTAAGTAAAAACAAGACTGATCTCAAAACTGCACTGGACCAGAGATGTAAATACACTGTGAGGTGCAAACACAAGAGCTTACTATAGATTTGCACTACAAAGCAATCATGAGAGTAAATAATATGTTTATGCCTATGTGACTTTCTGTTTGTGGTTTTATGAGTGTCCAATCGCTGTACTGCAAATGATAAGATGAAGTCATTTGTATCAATTTATTTTGTCCTTCCAAATAATTTGCAATTTCAGGATATTGTTAAATAAAAGGATCTAACAGATGCTTCTGCTGTCCTTTCCTCCTGACGTTTTTAAATCCTACTTAGAGCTATCTTTATGCTCCCGTGGTGGTGCAGCTGAGACCCAAGGAGAGCATGTGGAGTGGTAAATCAGATGTTATGTCACACAGGGCAGCCAGGCTTCCTAAACAGTGGCTTGCATCACTGCTTCCATGATAGAGATCTACCTGCTGTTTATGACAGAGCAGAAGTGCCTTTGTTTCATTCTCATACCTTCATCTAAGCCTCTTTTAATGTAATAGCTCTGTGCTGGGGTGTTGGATGATGCTGGTAAGGTGCATTGGGTATTGTATGGCTTCTGTAATTGTTCTTTCAAGGATGTGAGAAGCCTCAGTGTGTGCAGTCTCAGTTCTCAGGGTTGTCTCACCTGGGTCTGCCTCCAGCACTGAATCAGCTGTCCCTGTGTCTTGGTGGCTGCAGTACAGTGCTTCAGTGCCCCCTGCTCTCCCTGGCCTGCCTGATAGAGACAATGGCTAGTTCTGAGATATGCCCTTCCTGGAATCAGCCTTGTGGGTGCCTTTGCTGTGAGAGGGCTCTTGGAGTGTGCTCTGCCTCAGCACATTCCTTGGGTGGCTTTCTCATCTCCTTGTGGCTCTGCCCCCTGCTCTGGCCTGGGCTGGCTGGCTGATGGGATGTGCCAAAAACCTGACATCCTTGGAGCCACCACAACTGGGACAGAACCTCAGTGTGTGTGCAGCTCAGACTGAATTAGGTGAAAGACAGGCAGTTTAGTCTAGGGCTAAATATGACTCAGAGTGATTAATCAGAGATCATATGAAAGGGAAATATGTTCATGAAATACCTGCTCAAGCAGGCAAACAAGCAACACTTCAGTGTGGTATGTCCAGTGTGCAGCTTAGAGATCAATCTTGCTCTTCTACCTGTAATTCTTCACAACAAACAGCTGTAGAATGGTAGTGTGAGCTTCTGTGTTTATTTTGCCTCAATCTGCAGCTATAGCTTGCCCAGTTTAAGTAGAAAACTGTTTTTCTAAATTTAGTTGGCAAACAACTTGTGATAGGATAGCAGCCTTTTTCTGTCTTCTCTGCTAGAAAGTGTTTGAGTAGGGATGGTGAAGATTGGCTTTGACTTCTATCAGCACAAATATATTGCTGGTGATAACATATCATAGGAGTATGCTGCCTATCTCCTGTATTCTTGTCTCTAGTAAATAGCAATTTTTCCAGGGAGGTCTCAGAATTTGCCCTTCTGTTAATAGTTTGGTGGAGAGTTTACATACCAGAAAAGAATCCTGATTCTTCACTTGATAACATATTAAAGGGCTTGGTTGTTTATTTTTTTTTTTGGTTGTTTTTTTTTTTTACGTTTGTGTTGGGTTTTGTAAAGAAAATTGGCAGCTATTGCTTGTAATACATGTAACTAATAAATGTGAAATTGAAAACGTGACTCTTGGACAGGCACACATTTTTAAAGCTCAGACACTGTGTATTGGTCTGTGCCAGTTCTAACACAGTTCCACTGCTTGGAAAATGTAGGGAGGGGCACTTTGCTCCTGCACAGAATACCTACATTAGGATACAAACATCTTTGGAGATCAGGGGGCTCCTTATGATGGCTTGTAACATTTGGATTGCTAACTAACTGAGTTCCATTATAATGCAGTCTGCATCATATTCTGTGTCATTTGTGTGTTTATGCAGAATTGTTTCTGAATAGAAGCTTTTAAGGTTATTCCATCATGAGGTATAAGTGAGAGACAGTGATAAAAAGCTTGATTTATTATGACTAACTGCAGGTGAACACTGTTGTTAATGCCTCATTCTGAATGTTTCTGTGACTCAAAAAGGACTCCATTAGAATACTGTGACGTCAATGGAGTATTTTAAATGCATATGAAAGGATAAAGTCTAGAAATCATAATAGTAAAAGTATTTGTCCATATATTTTTAGACTAAATAAAGCATTTGTAGATCTTCTGAGTTTCATTTATTCTCTGTGTGGGTGACATCTGATATCAAGGATACATTTTACTTTCTGCTTCCCCCAGATGTAAGCCTTTTCCTTTTAAAATAAATGTGAAAGTAGAAAAAGGAACAATATCCATGGAGGAAAGTTATTCTGGGCTTTCAGACTCATGAAATCAGATTGATACTTTGCAGCTGTAGTGAGTACAACCAGTGCACCACCAATCTGACACAGACTTTTTAGAATGAGAAATCTTTGATCTTCTTATTTTTAAATTTTTTTTCTAATTCTTCTTATTTTGCTCATTCTTAGAGCTTTGCTTCATCTTCCACACTTTTGTGGTAGAAAGCAGTCTTTGCATTATCTGTTGCCAAAGGAAATGGCCATTTGTTGATTTAAAAGGATACAAAAAAGGATGTGAAACACCTTAGGGACAAAGGGAATAGTGCCTTGGGAACACTGCTAAATATTTACAATTTGAGGATCAAGTGTTTTCAGCCTCTCTGAGATCTTAAACTTCTTTCTTTTGTTGGCGAGAAGCAGGAGTAGAAGGGGATGAAAATACATCTTATTCCCATTTAAAAATTTTCCCTACATTTTAAAGAACTAATCTTTGCATCTCATTTGATCAAAGGAAAGAGGCAGGTTCATCTTTGCTTCTTGGTTCAGTTTGTTTATGGCACCCAAGCAAAGGAGCTTGTATCTGCAGCCTTTTTCCCCAAAACTCAAGTATCCAGGGGTCTTTGAATGCAGAAGTAAGAAATAAGACGATTTTAGATGATAAATCTCAGTATGTATGCTAGAGCAAGGCCAGTTGCTTATTGATCCCAGCTACTGAAGTTTTCCCTGTGAAGCTGATTTATGTTTATCTTAAAAAAATAATCAATCAGTGAGACAAACTGAACTTCATGTAAGAACTGATTTAAAACATATTCAGCTTTTTCTTTCTCATCCTTACTTTGTAAGAAAATCTTCTGTGGATTCAAAAGGAAAGGGTGCAATCCTGCCCTTGCTCATAGGAATATACTCTTTAAACAAGAGACTTGTATCTGCTTTTGAATTGAGCTTCATAAACTTGTTGGGAAAAATTCAGCTCAGAGGGTGTATTTTGAAATAGTAGTTTTTGGGCACTGAACCACTCATTTCCTAAAAGGATAAAGCCAGTTCTTTGTACCTGCTGGCAAGACAAAGGAATCAGTGCTGCTGCTGTTATGTGGGGACAGGCTGTAGTGCTGTGAGTGTTAACTCTGGCTGGTGGAAAACACCTCTTCTGCTGGACCTCTCACCCTTACCAGAAACAACACATTGGTCCACTGTTTTTTTTCCATACTTTTAATAAATAAATTAATAATTATTATGTTTTCTCTGGCTTAGATGCCAAACAAAAATGAAGGAAAATGCTACATTCAGCAGAGAAGGTGTAGATAATATTCGTGTCTGAAGCGTGAAAGAACTGACACACAAAATTGCAGGTCTGGCAGAAAAGTTCAGGGTTTTTTTTATAAGTGCCTTATACTGGAGAATTTATTTTTCTTATGAGAAGGAGACATGAGACACAGTATCTATGACCTAACAGTGATAATGGAAAATGCAGGGTGAGAAAGAAAATAGTGTTGTTCCAAGCTGTTTAAACACTGGCCATGAGCTTAGACTGAGGAGAGGAAAGCTTTTCTCTCCAGAAGACTGAGCTGCTGAGGCAGCCCTTGCACAGGGAAGGAGCAATGATCACTTTTAAGGCTCAGAGCTGATGCTAGATGTCATCTGGTTAGGTGAAACACAGGCCATGAGGTTGGCTGTACAAGATTAAAAATCTTGTTTAATGTTGTTCTTTACATTCCTAAACATATGACACTGAATTTGTGTTATGCACTCTGTGAATCTTAGAGTGAGTCTGTGTGAGACTGGACAAGGCAACCACACATGATAGTTACTTACACACTTAATAACAACTTTGGAGTATTGCATAACAGCCAGTAAAGAAAAATCATGTCTGAAGTCTAATTATATAGTGGAAAACAATTAGAAATGAGGTTTATAGGTGGTGGGTAGTGATCTGGTATCTCTTAATGAATGTGGAGAGACTATTCAGTTCTTCAGAAGTGGTGAGCTTTTCCTTGGTGGTGATGAGGAGGGAGGGAAAGGCCTTTAAGCATCTGAGGTGGTGGAAGAATCCACATCTGGAACCTTGACAATCTCTAGAAGTGTGGTATTAAATCATTAGATAGTTTGTCATGATGAGGGTGTTTTGCAAGTGCACATCAGGTAATCATCTGCCTCCTTACCTCCCTGCTCTGCTGTTAGCTGCCTCAGTTTTTGAGAACACAGCATTCCCAGGAAATATGCTTTGTACTGGATCCTGTGGTGTTCATTTGTATTATATCTTTAGTTCAGTCTAAAAAAAAAAGTAGCATACTTACTTATCTACTCTTTTAGGGAAATTTCTACTGTCCTCTATTACCATCATTATTATTATCATCATATCTTTCTAAATGATGTAATGCTTTTTTTTCTCTATATGTCCTTTTCCAGGCCTGTTACATGATAGAAAAATGTGGGCAGTGTGTTTTTTCATTTTAAACAAAGATTATCTTTTAGCTTCTTGAAATGGTCCTCTGGTTGGAGTACATAAAATTGAAACTTCATCCAAGTAATTTTCTTTGAAAAATCACATGAAATAAGGGTAAAGCTGCAGAAGTTGTATGTCAACAAAGAGTATCTTGAGAATCCTTCAGCTGGAGTGGAATCAGTTTAGTTATTGTTTCCAACAGAGAGGGCCCAAGTGTGTGGCACAAAGACCTGGTAGAGCTCAGATCTCTTTGAAAGCCTCTTATTCACAGCACTGGATGTGACACACTGATGTTTTTGGAAGTGATCATTTGGCTGAACTGGTTTTGACTTTCAGACTCAAAAAACCTGTAGATTAATCTCAGAAGTTCAGAAAAATTTAACAATAGTAAATATCTACTAGTTCTGAGGTTTTAAGAATTAGATGGCTCCTTCTGAACACTGGGAGCCTCATGTTTGGGTAGCTGATTATTTGCATGTGCAGCATGATTTTGTGGGAATTACTGAGCTCTCAAATATACTATGAAGATGTGCTGTTTGGTTATAAGGCAGTTTAATTGCAAAAATCTTATTGTCAAATTTCATTGCTACTATTTCTTAATATGTCCCAAGACAATTATATTAATTTTGTGCTATTAAAGTGTGATTAAAAACCAGTGTGGATTTTTTTCAAGAAGATTCTGGCTTTGTCTTTTTTTGAAGAGCAGGTTGAAATAGTTGAAAGGTAAACTTTAAAGCAGATGACTGTAGGTGATATAAAAGTTTTCTTCAAAGCCTCAATTGTCCAAAGTAATTATTCTTCCTGCTTTGGCTGCGAAGTACTAACAGTGGGACTTTATTTGTTTATGCTTGTGCATCAGAATAGGTAATGAAGTATTTTATCTGGGTGAAAGAAAGATTATTTTTCTTATTAAGTGGACTTTAGAAAAGGGACAACATGGGGCTTTTGTAGCATCCCAGACCTCTGAAGCTCAATGACAATGCATTTATCCTTGGCCTGACATGTCCAACACTGATTTTGGGGTACTGGTTTGAGAGATACAGGCTGGGGTCTGACTGGCAGGGAAGCACATCTCTTAGCAAGGATCAGTGATGCACTGAAACATAAAAACCTGGAGTGAGAGCCTGCACAGTGGTCAGTACCTGACACACTTGCCCTGTGTGATCAGAGACTCAGGGACCTGGGCTTGACTAGCCTGGAGAAGGAGAGACTTCAGGGGATTTGACAGCATCCCCTGTAGCTGTGAGGAGATGAGGCAGCTCTGCACAAGGGTTCGTGGTTGGAGGTTGAGTGGTAACAGGCACAGGCTGAAATGAGAGTTTCAGGCTGGATCTAAAGAGAAGAAAATCACTTTGAGGAAAACAGAGTATTGGAGAGGTTGTCCAAAATCCTTGATGGTTCTTAAGACCGGACTGAAGAAAAGTCCCAGGCAAGAAGTTTGTCCATTTGGTGTGGCTGTACTTTGAGCAGGGGTTGGATTAGAGATCTCCTGATGTTCCTTCCTAGGGCTGCACAAGGTGAATAGGCAGCAAAGATCAGTTTGATCCTCCTTGCTCTGTTGTAGAAAAACAGTTCTGGAAGGTGGCATTGCCTCAGCCTTTGCTTGGCAGGGCCCTGCAGTGGGAGAATGAAGCACTTGTTTCACATCCAGGATAAACATCTCTGCTCTGCTGGGGAGGAGCTGGCTCTCAAGGGGGAGTGAGCTGGTCACTGTGACCTGTCAGACCATGGTGATTTGACACAGCTGTCTGGATCCCCCTGCCTTTGTAGATGCATATTAACTCATGACATCCTAAAACAAATGATTTTTGTTTAGCTCCATGTAACCTTGCTGTAAGGGGTTTCTAAAATGGAGCCCATCAGTTTGGTTTGGCAGTTGTTACAGTGTAGGAAAAGAGTGTGTAAAGACTTTACTTGAAACTCCAGTCTGGAATAGGTGTCACTGGTACCCATTAGCTTTGCATATATGTGACTTGGCTGCTACTTCTGTAATAAAGTTTTAGAGTTTCTTCTTTCCTTCTTCAGAATTCCATCCACATGATAATTCAGTTTTTATTCTCTATAGTAGTCTTTAGAGAAACTCATCCAAAGGAAGGTAGTTCAAACATCAGAATTTACTAGAAACCCTGTTGCTTTTGATACACAGAAAAACAAATCACAGTAGCAGCACAAATTTGGAGATGTAAAGTAGTTTTCCTAGAAAATAAAGCTTTATTGTGCACAGCATTCTTGGAAGAAGGTTTTTGAAGGAAGCTTTTAACTTTAGTAGATGTTAATTACTGCATTCTACATTTCTTCTTCCTCTGTAGTTGGTGCCAGGTGCTGATTGCATGAACTGAGGAAAATGCCCATGTGTGAGAGGAATAGGGAATGTGCTGAACTTTAAAATCATATATTGGATAATTTGATATTTTTCAAAGTCCTAGTTCCAACCTAAATCTTTGTGGTATGTAGTGGTACCCAGAATGTTCATTGTAGGATGTTTTGGATTTTACATTTAAGACATCAGAAAAGGATCTGATTTTCAGAGGATGGATGTTATAGTTATGGCAATGAAGCCCTTTAAAATGTCACATGCCCAAATCCCTCCCCCAGTCACCACCTGTGTTGTAATAAATTAAGTCTTGACTGGTTGGTGCAGTCTGAGAATAGAAGTGTGAGAATCATCATGGTAGTGATTCAGATCATTACTACAGGAGAGTGGCATAAGGAAATTGCTTTGTTGGGCAGGAAAAGACAGGACCTAAACACTGAAATGGAAAATAACTCATGCTTGTCTTCCAAACCCCAAAATTTCACTGTCATTAACACCTGCTCCAAACATTGAAAGGAGTAGTAAGTTGAAGAGAAAGTATCATCACCTTTATATCTTAGTACATTTCAAAGAAACTTTTTTATTATTATGAAAATATTTTATAATCACATCAGTTTATTAATCAGAAGTAATTAGCTTTTGCAGTTTTAGAGACATTAGTCACAGAAATCACATTCCATAGAGAACATGGACCAGGACTTTATACATATGGCAAAAACATGTTCCTGCCTTTGTGGAAATGGTGCTTTCCCTGTGTTCTTTTGTATTAGTTAATAGAAAACCTCCTTGAAAGAAAAAGGATACTCATCAAAGAATGTTTTATGAAACAGAAAAAGAGAACTCATAAACCCTGTTGGATTCCAAGAGTTATTACATTTTACATCATATGCAGTTTATTTTTCCAGATGCCACAGTTAAAAATAATGTATTTTTAATATTGCTTGAAGGATTCTACAGATTCATAATAGCACGTGACATGTTAATATCCTCTGTGACATCCTACTGGTCATATCCAACTGTGATAAACAGTAGTATGTGCTATAAAAGTGACATCTATTATAAAAATAAGGATAATGCAAAAGGATACAAACAATCTCTTACATTTGTAAAGACTGTTGCAAATCTTGAATGTTAATTTGAAGAAAAAAGTACATGCTAATGCTAAGTTTATGCCTTCAGTTAATAGTCCTTTATTCCTTCAGAAAAAAAATCAAGCAGCTATACTTTAAATGAATTTAATGAACTGCAAAGACTGACATTTTCACTATAAAAGTCACACTTCATTTAATGAAGTAGTTAAATATTGATGCTATATTAAAATACAGGCTGAATAAAATTGACAATATGGTTTTTAAAATAAGAATTTGAGCTGTTTTTTCTTGTTATATTGAAAATTTCATGAACTGAGAAAAGAGAAATACAACAGAATATCTCCATGATAAACACAAGGCCCTTTATTGAAATAACATTAAGGTTGAAAGACCCAAACCTGTAAAAGTAAGGAAATCAAGTCACCATGCTCTTAACTCGGCACCTTTGTACTTAAGCACTGAATGTTTAAATGAGCAGAACCAACAGTATTTTCTAAAATTTTCAAAAATTCTTGGAAACAAGGACCTGTGCTCCAGGTGGTACATAGAAGGCCTAGACATGTGTTTACCCAGGATCAATTGTTATGTTGTGATCCTGTTTGATCTCAATTCAAAGTAATTGTGCCTTAAGTGCTATGATTTTGATGACAGTATTCTGGCAAAGCTGCATTTCCTGTGTTGTGGCTTCCACACATTTCAGTTAGTATAGTTTGAAATTTCAACTTAATTTTTATACCTGCACTTTCACCATAACATTGACTAAAGGAATATTGCTGGCAAACATGGCTGAGGTGTTTCCCAGCTCCCACAGTTATGTGATGGTAAGGGAAAAAGAAAACAAGAATGAATCTTAGCATGGATGTGAATGAGGGGAGCTGGGAATGATTGAGTGATGGTATGATTGTCTTCACTTTGATGGATTGAATTATGTTGTAATGTACTTCATAAAGCTGTACCAATTCTGACATCAGGCTTCTGTGTATAGTAAAACACTGAGGATGACATCTTTGGCTTGTTGAAGTCAATGGCAAAACTCACATTAATTTCAGCCGTCTGTAATTTCATTCTCAGTACCTGACTTATAAAACAATGGCAAATTGATTTACTACATTTTTTTTTCCCTAGAGGAAAGAGCTCTACTCTATGTGAAATGATTTGTCTTTTGACTTTCATGCTCTTACTCTGAAAATATGAATTTTAATTTCAGGATAAATACGATCTGATTTCCTTCCCATACCTGTGAGCATGTAAACATCAGAGTTGATAAAAGAAAGTGAGCTATTTTGAAAGTGGTAGGTCTTATGTATTGTTATATACACAACTGCTAATTGAAACTGATGATGAGGAAGACAATTTTCCAGTGGAGGACTTGAGTTCCTTCTGTGACTAGCAGCTATCAGGTGTTAGTGGAAATCTGGTTTAGGTGCTTGGGGTCTTTTTTCTCCTTACATGCAAACAGTTTTTCCCTTAAAGCAAAAACAAAGAAAACACTGGAATCTGAAGTTATATAAATGTATTTGTATTTGGAATAAATGCTGTATTTGTGTCTATGACAGTGATTTTCAAAATTCTTCATAAGCTGCTAGATCAGCATGTATAGCAAAGTTATGTGTCCTGGTATTTTGGCACAGCAGGCTCTGAAACGTGAGCTACTTAATAGAACATAAAATTTTGTAGGCTATTACATAATATCAAAAGAAATTTACCTAGAATTAATAGAGCATTGAGAATTTCTTCCTCCTCTAGACATCCTTCCAGAAAATGGAAGGAAATGGATGTCAAATACATGTTTATGCTCTTCATTGTCTTAAATTTGTTCAGGTTCTGCAATAGCTGTGGCTTTGGGTGGCTGATCTGCTTCCTGCCTAAGGCATAGAAAAGGGGGTAGCAGAGCTCCAAAGAGGAACCTTTGGTGGCATGTTTAGGAATCTGTGTCCTTATGTGGGTAAATGTTCAATGGAAGAATTGTGAAAGGTACTTGAGAAGGTACTCTCAAGTTTCTATACTGCAGAAATTCAATAGTTATGTATGAGAACCATAATAGTAAAACTGTGGCAGTGCTGCTGCCTTTAACAGTTGTATGGGGAAAATGTTTTATTAAACACTAATTTCACTAGTTATTTAAGAAGTAGCTGGCTTTGCACACATTAATCTCTTTTTCTTTTTAATTCAAGGTTGATGGTCTAGGTCTTACACATTGTATTTATGAATAGGGCACTCAATAACTATGCAAAATATCTATTTCTCTCATGGGAATCTGTGCTTTGATATATTCTGATCCTTATTAAATTTAAACAGGATCAAATTTATACAGCTTTGGCAGAGATTTATTAAAATACACTGAGTGGACAGCTTGTGGGAGTGCAGTGTGCTGTAATAACATATGCCTCTTACCAGAGAATAGTAATTATTGAGAATCAAATAAATCTGTAGGAGGTTAAGTATATATGGAAAAGATATCAATTGTAGTTTTCTACAACCAGACACAAGTACTGTCTGAAGATTTGTTGCTGTATAAAGAAGTGAACCACCTTTATAAAACCCTAAATATTCAAAATGTCATTTACCAACAAAGCTAATGTTCATCCAGTCTTGAAAAAATGTTAATGACATTTGCTCAGTAGCATTAAATTCATTATTTAATGTTCTTCATCTGCATAAGAAGCTATTCACATTTATACCAAAGATTTATTAAAGGTAATTGAAAACTGTTTGTTACGAAGTTCTGTAAATTTCTTTTCTTAATCAGAGCCATCATGTCCTTGGAAAGGAAAATACAGAATAATGGTTGCAGATTAAATAAAGAACAAATAAAGTTAAAATATATTATATAATGTCTATCATTCATCCAGAGTTCAGCATTAGTTTGTTTAAGATTAGATTTAAATTACTGTATGTGATAATTTCACTAGGCTGAGAATTGAAAAGTTTGTAGGTGTGCCAGGAAAAGGAGTAACTTCTGGCATAGCTTTGGGTTTGATGAAGCACCTGTTATTTTGTGATACAATTCTTTCAGAGAATATTGTATTTGTAATATTTGTAGTATTTTTAATATTTGTATTCAAGGAATTTCAAAGCTGGAGACATGTAAAAATGGTGATTTTTCTTACTAAACATTGAAAAAAGACAAACCAACCATCAGGTGTGAGGGCAAAACCAAACATTCTATCCATCTTCACTGCTACTGTGGAGAAGATTCCTGGTTATGGTTGAGGAGAGAAGAATTTGGTGGAAGGTGTTCTAGTGTGGGTCCTGGGGAGCTTCTGCAGGGCTCTCAAAAACACAGCAGGCAGGGGCTCCAGTCTTTCATAGTTTGGTTCTTCCAAACAAATTTCCATTGGAAGGCCACAAAAGAGGTTTCTTTGATGCCTCCTTGGTTCCTTCAGTTACATGTGGAATTTGCTACCTTGTTGCTACCTGTGCTGATTAATTCCGTGTAAAATAGATTTGCTTTTGAAGCAGCACTTGAAAATCTGTAGTTTCTGTGCTGTAGTGATTAGTAACAAGCCATTGTCCTGATTTTTATGGCTTAGGGATGTTTGAAAGTCAGCAGTACCCAAACAGACAGTTCTGGATGTGCATGGGTGTGAGGCAGCACTACAGTGACCTTTGGGCTCTGGGCTTTGCTGGTTGTGGTTTAAGTGAATAGAACTTCATTTGGACTGTTCTATTTCCATTTCTCCCTGTGGCATGAAAGATGTGGAGTAATTTCAGTAGGAAATGTATTTCTGAGGGTTTATTGTGTGAAGAGAGTGACTTTTTAAAAGAAAATGCATTTAAATAGAGATTATATTTGATTTAAAACTACTACCATCAGAATTCCTCTGCATTTTATTATGAACATCTAGTGAAAGCTGGCTAGTTTCTTGGTAGGAAATTTAAAAGATATTAATTTTGGTAAAACTTTTTGTAAGTCTTTATGCTTGAACAATTGTATCTTTTTAAAAAAAAAAATCGCATTGATGTGGATGTGATATAAATCTAGCTCACTCCTTATCAAATTCATAGTGATTCTTTTGTTAGTCTTTTGTCCTGTTCTTCTTTCGTCCTACATTTCCAAATGGAGTTTAAGATTTTTCTAAGTAAACTTATTAAACCTGACTACTTCAAGCTAGGAAGTGTATTCTCCTAAAATAATACATGTTCTGTTTCTGTCCTTTACTATAGGTGAAGAAATACTGTGTATTTGTTAAAATAAAAGGGCATTTGGGTTCCAAGCACATTTCAGTTATCCCATGGCTGTGTGACCTTGGGCATTGTTTGTGGGGCCTGTCCCTCACTGACTTGTTCTGTAAAAGTGGAGGTGATGATGATGATGTGATGATGATGATGATGATGATGACATATAGGATCCTCCTGGTAGTGCTCTGAAGCTCAGTCCTGGCTGTTGTGTTGGGCTCTGCAGGCATTTCTACACTTTCATGAATATTGTAACTGTGCATAATATATTTTGGCATGGATAAGATATATATGGTGTGTTATATCAGCAGGTTTCACCCCAGTCCTGTATAATTATAGTTCACCAATGAGGCATCTTTTAACACTACTGAAATTTTTGTTTCTGTTTGTGATTATAGTAGAATAAAGCACATTGCTTGTCTTAAATTCACAGGTGTTTTGACTCAGAATGTTTATTTCTGTGGAAAATTTTCATGATTAAGTCTGTATGGAGTCAGGTGGTTATGGAAGAAAACTGGGAATCAGATGAGCTGCACTCCTAAGAAAATGTTTATCTTCTCTGTTAAATATCTATAGGTCATGCTCTTCGTTGTCTAAGCCAATTCAAGAAAACACAATGTTTTGCAACTGATTCCTCTGGTGTTTTCTTAAAAATATACTAATTTCCTTTGGTGCAATATAGATGAAGATTTATTTGCTTGTAAAGAGACATAAGACAGTTTCTAGCTTAAGCACAGGAAATTTATTGCTATAAAAGATAGCTTTATTTTTTAATAGAGAGCAGCAGCATAACACTGGTTTGAATTTACTTTCATTAAATGTGATATGTGATACAAAAAATTAAATATTCCAGAGTTTAAACTCTTTTATAAGGATGGTCACCTCTTGAAATTATTTCCTCTTTTAATGTCTCAAATCAAACGTATAGAGACAAACTATTAGGCTATGAATTTATTCATTCATCACAGTAAATCAGGTTGGCATGGTGGCTTATAAAAGATCTTCATCTATATTGGTATCTTCAGGGTCAAATAGTCATATTGCTTCTTAGTTTGAATTGTTGCTACTGGCTATATGCTCTACTACAGGCCCTGAGAGAGGGGAAGATTTCTGATTGTATTGAGGGGATTATTAAGGATTCAAAAAAATGTACTTTTGCATTTTTGACTAAGATTTATCTTGACTACAATAGTTAGATGTTTTTTATAATGCAACAATAAAATTTGATTTGGGATGTAAAACAATTTATGTAATTTATGTATGTCATGGGTTTGTGTGTGTTCTACGAAGACAGTGTGAGCTAAAGGCAATAGCTTTGTGCTGTTGGAAGACAGCTAAATAATTGTTCTGAAATGTCAGTGGCTGTGACATTCCAATAACACTGACATTCTCTTGAGTGATGTCTATTTCATCTCAGATTCACAATGATTAATTAATAATGCTGAGCAAGTGAAAGTTTTAATTTGAAGATAACATATGAGGTACAAGATATTAATTGCTCCAAAGATAACATGCTAATTAAAAGGTTTATGCACAGTCATCTAAGGTTAACTGTGCATTGAAATACTTGGAATAGAAACCTAATTATAATCTCCTATCTGAATGCTGCATTTTTTGCAAAGGTAGCATCTTTTGTGCTTTCTGATTTGCTTTTCCTGGGGAAGAATTCTTTGTGCAGTGTTCCTTTTGCAGTGAAGGTAGTTCAAAAAGGAAACAGGCATTGTAAGCCAAGGATTTAGAGCAGTAGAGATAGTTCTCTGTTGAGTATTAGTTCCAAGTGCAGTTGGGAAGATTGTCTCCAAACAAATAAAGTCAGTTTTGAAGAGAAAACACCAACTTCTCACATCTTAAAACAAGGGAGTTGTTTTTACCTGTTAGAGTCTTCACATTTAGATAAAGGAGTCTGTCTGGAGTCTGTCTCCTGGGCCAAGCTCTGTCTCATTCTCTTAGCAAAAAAAGGAAAGGAGAAAAATGCAACTCCTGTGGCTCTCCTATGATTTATTCTGTTGCAGTGCAATTTTCCAGCACAGCAGTTTCTACTGTTCCTTCCTCTGTCCTTGGCAACCTTTTGGAAGTTTCAGCGTCACCTTATCCAGCTGACAGGAGGGAAAGGAGAGCTCCTGGCCCTGGCAAGCTTTGGCTTTCATCTGCAGGAACGTGGCATGTTGGAGCTGGTCCTGGCCTGAGAGCCACAGTGCCAGCAGCCATGTAAATAGATAACACATGCCATGCAAGTGTCATGGCTTTAGATACAAACATTGTCTCACACTGAACCTGCATGACTTCTTATGGGTCCTCCTTGCAGGGCTGTGCACTGGAAATAGACCTTTTTGTTCTTTCTAGATTAATGTAAAGCCAGCAGCTTCACACCAGAATAAAACTAAGTGGTGGTGAAGTGAGTTTGGAATTCTTACCTGCATGAAGTAATGGCTGTGGACATTGTGATCTCACACCAGTGTTATCATTCATTCTTTGTTGGCTCGAAGGGAGCAGCCATTCTTAAGCTCTATAAACTATTTATTACATTCACTAACTCAAAGTGCAGAGGTAGTATCACTTTTATTTTAAATCATCAAGTTGAATAATGGAAAAAAGTCTCTGTTCAAGAGAATTAAGCAAATATTTAAAGAGCATAAATCTTCAGTCTTGGCTTTCTCCATTTCTACCATAGGCAGTAGCAGCAGCAGTTGCTGCTCAGTGCATATATANGAATATATATATATATATATATATGTATATGTATATATATACACACACACACATATATGGGGAGATATTGAATTGCACATGAATACTGCATGTATAGCTAAGATAGCTTCATATTCCCTAATATCCTGCATTGTACTAAGGGAATTCTATCATCCTTGTACAAAGAAAAAAAAAAGAAATTTTAACTTAATTGAGGCAGACAGATCAGTTACCACAATAAAATCCATCAGTTACTTTTTATGAGTGCTGATTCTGTAGGGTAAGAACTAATTAACTAAATAATTTTTCTGCCATCTATAAACCTAAATAGTTTAAAAGTTTATATCCTAGTGTGTTGGACTGAGGTCTAGAGAGAAATTGTGTAAATGCAGAAGTATGAGCTTTAAAATTCTCTACTTCAGTGTTCTTTTCCCTTCATTCCATAGGAACCTGTAATTTTTCTCAAATGTCTTTATACTTAGAAAAACTTCCTGTGTTCTACAGGTAGCCAGCAATGCCACCATTTATCCTTATCCTTAGAGATTTTGGTGCTTTTGGCTTATTCTCCTTGCCTTTGAAACAATGATCCTTTAAGTTTTCCTACTTACATTTTAGCATTGCCTAAAATCTATACCCTGTGATGTTAGAAATGTTACTGTTTTCATTAATTGCTCAGGGCCAAGAGTCAGAGAATTTAAGTAACCTGATCAAGGTCATGCAGACTCAGGTGCAGAACCAGGAATTGTACATGTATTTTCTTAGCTGTAATTCCATCCTTCCTCTCCTAGTGAGTGTTTCTTAGCAAGATGTAGAAATCTACAGGTAACTCCATTGAGATTGTTAAATGTGTATCAGTGGCTTCCAGAGAAGAAATTAAAAAGCTGCCTTGGACTGTAATCAGTAAAAGTCCCCAGGCTGGTTACAGTTCCCTGGGCTCAGGAGATTGCACTGTGGTGTTAAAACTATTTCCCTCTGTCCCTTGGCACAGGTTGGGGTTTTGCTGGGTTACCCCATTTGTGGCTCTGAAGTCTCTCTTAACTCCTCAGGGAATCATGTTGAAGAAATAAATAAAATAATCTGTCTTCCAAGAGTAGTGATTCCAAATCAGTCCTCACAGATGTGAGGGTACTTCTTGTGCCAGAAAAATTAAAAATGCACAGGAATATGTTCCTTTTGGTTATTGCTCAGGGATAGAAACACTTTCAGATATGATTTTAACTTAAATGACACTTACCATTGTTTAAAGAAAAAAAGCTCAAAATGAGCATATGTAGACATACAGATTCAAATTAGCAAAGTTATGTAGGGATTCTCATAGGGTATTTGTACTTTTAGTAAAGTGCATTTACTTGGACTGAACATTGTTAAGGTGCTCTTAATACTCTTTTTTTCTTCTGCTTTCAATAACAGATCTTAGCTTCTAATAAGTTGCAAATTAATTTCCTCCAAAAATAAAAAGAGAGCTGAACTATGAGCTTTTTGTTGAAGCAGTAGAAGACAAATACATTACCCTTTGAAAATCCAATCATTCGTTTATGTTTTGTTTTGTTTTTTTTTTTTCTTATGTAGACTTCAAAATACACTAAGCCCTATTAGAAAAGGTAATGTTTGTGAATGTTTTCTTGAAAAAATACTGAAGTGTGTATTCTGCTTCACATTGCATTAAATTGATTTCTTGGCATTCAAAATACCGCTTTTTTTTTCAAAGCAGCTTATTTGTAGCATCTGGATTTTTAAAAATAATCCATATTTCATACTAAATGACATCTTGGGCCTTTTCAGCCTGGAAATACCTGGATAATAAAAGTCTTATGTGGTTGGTGATTCAGTTCACCAAATGCCTTAATTTTCCATCACTCACATTGATTTTTTTTTTTTTTTTTAAACAGAGTGGTTCCAAGTAAGAAAGGTGCTCTTCTGTAGACAGTAGTTACCATCTTTGCTACAGAAATGAGTGTAATGACTTTTGGGACAGAATGCTGAAAGTGCTTATTTGAGTGGAATGGGTTGAATTGTCCTATCCCATTGAGTGATGGTGAACACATTGTCACCAATTGTGGTGTGACAAATTCCAGGCTTTGAAAATAGCCCCTTTAGGGCAGTTCACTTGATTGTGGTAAGAGCAGAATTGAGACAGTTACTTAATGGCTCAGTCTTTCAGTATTTCACAGAGGTTATTATTTTGGAGTCATTATCCCAGGGATCATTATTTCATTGTAGCAGAGGTTCACATTGCAAAGTCTGGGAGATGATGCTTCAAGGAGTAACTGTCTTGGCAAGTCACAAACAGGTGTTTTGGTTCAAAGCTGGCTGTTGTGCTGCTTGAAGACACCAGTCCAATTCCCTGCTAACAGAATATGCAAGGGACAAAGGACCTTTTCTAGCAGTTTTTGATCAGCTCCCTCTAAAGTGCTGTTATGAAAATAACTTAAGACATTGTGTCAGTGACAGCCCTGGAAATGATCACCAGCAACTCCTAGCAAAGCATGTCATGTCAAAAGTATTCTACAGACAGTGAAGAAAGTGTTAGGTAGAAAAAAAATTGAGAACAGTTTAAACAAGCTGTAACAAGAGCTATGGCAGATTAAGCTACTACAATAAATGAGGAAGAGATGCTCAATGAAATTATATCCTGAGGACAACTTAGTTCAGATGCTATTACTGCCTCTAAAGGGAAGCAGTGTGGTTTTTTGTTGTTGTTGTTGTTGTTTTCTTTTTTTTTTTTTAATTTTGTTTAAGTGTAATAAACATTTGGCTTAACTGACTGGTTTGGTGATTCAGGGCTGATTAGTGGGGAGGAAAAAAAGGAACTTGAATTTTGAAGTGTCATTTTTAGAACTCAGCTGTGTAGATAGAAGGTGTGCACATGGAACACAGCATCATTGCTGCTCTTGGGGAGTGCAGCAATGCCTGCCTTCAAGCAGTTGAAATAGTGGACAAACAATTGTCAAAATCTGGGCTTTTCTAA
The DNA here is from genome assembly GCA_013400575.1 of Peucedramus taeniatus. Classification (NCBI taxonomy): domain Eukaryota; kingdom Metazoa; phylum Chordata; class Aves; order Passeriformes; family Fringillidae; genus Peucedramus; species Peucedramus taeniatus. The sequence continues at coordinate 225,079 of WBNO01021101.1, read as the reverse complement.
GCCATATCTGTGAATGTGAGTGATGCAGACAGGCTGAATTCACTCTTCCTCATAGCCCAGGTTGTTCCAAGCATACTGAACATAACTTGGAAAGAATTCTTTCCTTTGCAGGAACTGGAAACATGCTAGGTATAGCTCTCATGAAAGTCAATGACTTTCTAGGCACAATGCTATGAAGGTGCTTAAATTTTGAATATGTCCATTGAAGTCTTTCCTTGCAGCTTTTTTTATTGATGCACATTTCATAACTGATTGGGTTCAGTGTCATAATGCAGTATCACCATATTTGCTAAAAGAGTTGATGTGTGAAAGGCCAGTTTTGAGGAAGGAAAGGCTGCTGCTGTGCATACATAATGCTTTGAAAGTCCAAGACTGCATCATATGTGCAGTTTGTTCTGACAGAAGTTAGTATTCACTAGGTGATTAGTTTGCCTTCTCTCTTGAATGTGCTACTTTTTCTTTCTAATGTTACAGTTACTATTAAATGCTCTCCAAATGACCACTTCTGGTGTCCTGCTAGCATAGCAAGCAGCTCTATAGTCCACTGTAGGTATAAATGAGTTTTCTGTGGATTTTCTCCTTGATGTCAGCTCATGTATTGTAATGATAAAGAGGAAGAAAAAAGCCATGACAGCTTAAGTTTTCTACTGCTTTCTGCTGAATAGTGCTTGAAATATTTTACAGAAGGGACAAGAAGACTTTTTCCTTTATTTGTACTTGATTTTTCTATTGGAATATCTGCATTGGAAGGGGACTTCAAGAGTCTTAATGTCTTCTGCAACAGTAAGAATTTATCTCTTTGAATTTTGTGGAAGTATTGTAATAACGTCACTCCTTGTCTAAAATTTCAGATTTTTGCCATTGTTATAACCTCTGCTAATAAAAATATCCATTAAAGTATCACAAATATTTTAAATGCATATTCATGCTGTGCTTGAAATCCTGCACATAATTTTTTAACTATGACATTAGCCTTGATATATAGTGTTACTTTGCAAATCTTCAGCAATTTATACATGTCAAATTTAACTACTGCACAATACCTAGGAGTAAGAAAACCATCTGAGTTTAGTGCTGTCTGCACACACAGCTCTCAGTATCTCTTTTGACACTTGATAGCAATCGTGCTGCTAGATATGTTTTTCACTGTATAATGCAGAACACAGGTCACCTATTCTAATCATGGCTTCTCAGAACACAAATCCATTAACCTGTAGTGATAACCCTGCTGCAAAGACTCGACACAAACAATGCTGCACTGTGAATGATAGAGTTCATGACTGAACTGCATTTGAAGGGGCATTCTGAATAAAGTTTAAAAAGTAGCTTAGGAAAAAGTTAATGAAATTTAAGATGAGTTGCCTGTGGTCAAGGCACAACTGCTTACTGAAGTTTCTACTCAGAGAAGGACTAATTCCAACTAGAATATTGTGCTAACATGTGCATAGCCTAACGAAATGTAGAATACTTTTACTTCATTTTCTGAAGGACTTTAGCAAATACTTTTACAGGTTGCTTCAGTGTCACTCAGTCTTGAAGAACTGAAGAGCCTCTTCATCACCAAGAGCCAGGGAATAATTCTGGCATGACAGATGATGGTGTTGGTGAAGCTGACATGATCATAGCACATCGTCATCACTTTGGATGAGACATTCCCCAGCACACATCAGCTATAGATGAAAATATGTTTCACTTCTTTGACTCTCCTTCTTGAAATATCTGTTGTTTGCTTGTTTTTTTTTCCTCTCAACTCCAACAGATAGAAATTCTCCCTATATATATATGTATGTTTTCTTGGTAACAGATTAATTGATTGCTTTTTTTCTTAGGTCTTCAGAGACCTAAGGATAGTTTCCCTAGCATCCCTTAGACTTTCATGTGTGTTGTATCTTTTGTTACACATACGATCATCTTTAAAGTTGTGTTGAGATCTCTCTCACTTTTGTTTTTGTTAGCAAGGTCTTTGAAAACTGTCTCAGGCCTCTCTTTTTCCTTGTATTGTGTTTTGACTTTTATAGCTCCCAACCTTGGCAAAACAATTTTTTTCAATCTTGTCACTATCAGGCCCCCTTCAGGAACTGATTACAGTAAAATATTGAAAAGTCATTGTCATCCTGTAAACAGAGACTCCATTTAGAGCAGTTTGTTTCATTATTAACTTGATATTAATCTTTTGGAGGAAGTCACCTCAGACAAAGAGAATTGGCAGATAATGGACTTGTGGGTGATTTTGAGAACCATTGGATCTACAAGCTCATCTTTCCAAGTTGCTTTGTGTGGAGAATCAGCTCTCTACAGCAGTCATAGACTGACCCACTTGTGAAAACCCTTTGTGAAGATCTGTCATCACAGAGGCATTTGTTCATTCTTGAGAATAATCTGTTCATTCAGAGAAAATGACCGAGGCCATGTCATTAGTGAAGGAAACATGACAAACTTTGAGCTTGGAATTGATGCAGAGCAACTGAAATCTTCAGCATCTCAGACAAGCAAGACAGAGCCCATCCCATTGTTTTCTTTCCAAAGAGAGGCTCAGTGTGTGTTGATAAAGGCATTTGCAGTCACAGATGATAAGGCAGGTAATACCAGTACAATGTAATACTGGCTCAGGTGAAACCTCATGCCACTGATGGCTTTCTTGGTAATTGTCTGTATCTCAGAAAAGCCTGGTGAAAGTCTTGCCAGGGATTGTTGTGCAATTGCTCTAATGCTGATGTAGGAACATGTACTAGTGATTAAAAAGAAGCTGAGATCAGCATTCCAGCTTAGACTCAAGCATTCCCTGTATTGTGCATAGAAGCACAACACCTTATCAGCAATTACTTATTACCTGTAATGTGTTCTGTGGTCAGGAAGTCAAATGTACCTACCACAAATACACCTGTATGAGGTCTTGATTTTAAATGACATATCTCTCAGTAGTTTTTCCAATATTACTTTTGGCAATTTTTTCAGGTTTTCAGCAACATTTCTGATACTTGCAGAACCCATTGAAATTATGGCAGAGGATAAGATATTTGATTGCTTTTAAAAAGAAAAGTAAAAATTGTAGTGGTATAAATCCAGCTTAGCATGACTGAAGTACCTGTCCATGAATACACTCTATTTGGTTTGTATAAAAGTCATGCCTGTTCTTTTTTTGGTGATCACAGTGAAATCCATCTGAACCCTGTACCAGGAGTACCTATCTTCTGTTTGATTCTGCAGTCTTTACTTGAATTCAGCAATGTTTTCCTGGATAAGTAAGTCCCTGGTGTGCTTAGCAGCTGCATGGAACCACTCATGTAAGACCTGATCAACATGAAAAAGGGTTGAAGAACTTGCTGCCTAAAAGAAATCTATGTGGGTATATTTTAATTGCTACATTACCATGACAGTCTACAATATTTATAATTCTAAAGACTTCTTTGAAACAAGAAAGATAAGCTGCTTGTATGCAATAGAAAAGAGTCAATACATCAGATGCTTGTCAGATAAACATTGCAGAGCTACCCTAATGAAGGTATTGCAATTGCATGAATGTCTGAGATAGTTTTAATGTCAAAAGCTTAATGCTTTTTGGTGTTTTTAGCCTTTCTGATTTCCCTAAGTGATCATAAAGTTATGAAGTTTTTTGAGGCAGTTGCTAAAAATCCTGTTAGGAGCTTTTTATTACACTGTCAAATTCATGTTGAATTGGTATTCATTTTCACTATTACAGAATAATCAAATTTCTGCTGTTACTGTTGAAAAAGGAAATAACGAGGATGTAATGTAACACTGCTAATGTGATGAAGCCTTCTTACTCTGCTGGGTAAAGCATGCTCTGGCTGCCTGTTCCAGCTTTCTTCAAGCAGTGATTGAGGGAGGAAGTGGAGGGTGTTCTGTTTGTGGCATGAGGTTACACACATTCTGATTTCAACATGTAATTGTGTTTTGATGGCTGAAGGGTGATGGTTTGCTCACTTGTTCTTCCTTCCAGGCTGTGGTTTGGTTCTGGGCTGTAAGGACACAGCAGCCAATGTGTTCCTGCCATCACACATTTGGTGCTGTGATCTCCTACTTTACTTGTGATGAGCAGCTCATGGTTCTCTCTCCAGAAGAAATGGCTCATATATTCTTTTATGTTCATCTGAGGGTTTTTTCCAAAAGGGAGTAAAGCTTTTAGAGTGTGTTGTTAAAAACTACAAGCAACCCCCTAAAGGTTCAAATCTGACAGGGATGTTAGGAGGCAGGTCAAGTGAGTGCCTAATGAAGATGAATGGAGAAAATTGCTGGTACAAGAATCACGTGGTGGGCGCTTAGCCCAGGTTGCTGAAAGTGTGATGGAATCTCACAGCTTCATTTATCAGTGTCATATTTGGGCTAAAAGTGAGCAGTATTGTTCTCATTTCTTCCAGATGGATAGGTCAACTTTAATATTTATTGCTCTTGTAGAACATTTGTTTGATGTATTTCCATTAGCTAGGCAATAATAGAAAAGCAGTGGAGAGAAACATAAAACAGCTCCCTTCCTCTTCAGCTGAAATATGGCATACCCTAATGTGTAAATATTTCTGAGACTGCCACAGATTTTTTAAAAAAACATATTTGATGACATGATCATATATATGGAGGAATAAAAAAATAATAGAAAAACCACATTGAAGAAATACAAAATATTTGACTTTTGATTGTGATTGTTGATCTTTTAACTTTCTGTGAGCTTATAGAGCCTTTCAGGAAAGGATTATGCTTAAGAATGTCAACGAGGGGGAGAGAGAGGCGCAATAACACTGTATTTGAAGGAATATTATAAGTCTAGAAGTATTCTAGCAAAAGCAAGTTAAAATATTTGCTTTCTAAAATGGAATATAGAGATGTTTATTTCTGTCAGATTTTTTTTTTATTAATTTTTGTTGTTGCCAATTACTTTCTCTATGATAGGAAAAGACTACCTAGTCTGGGTTGGTGTAGAATTTAAAATAAATAAGGGATTTAACCATTACAAAATGGTGGCTTGTAGTTGATAGTGGTACACTGTGGTTACTGCTTATGAACTGCTTTTTTTTCATTTATAGGAATTGGGTTCAAGGTGTTTGACATATATTATTTTATACTGTGGAAGAAAACTTAGCTGTTTGTGAAGCAGGTGTTGTGTTAAGTGCAGTGCAAACATCCTAGCCATATGTTTCTATAATTTAAATTAATTTGGTACAGTCATACTGTTAATCTTTAGTGACTTGTTGATTGGCATTTTGCAGACATATTTCTGGAAGGCACCCAATACCATTTTCTGTAGCCTTTCTGGCAGTAGCAGAGAGTAACATTTCCACAAATTGGAATCTTGTACAGCTCTGGGAAAGGAGCCAAGATTTAAATTAGACAATAACCTCTGCTCTGTATATAGCTTCTATTCTTCAGCTGTAGGGAAAGTGATTTGTTTAATACAGTCAGCTCTGTAGCATATAATAGACTGATATATGAGTCACTCCTTGGCAATGTGTGTTTCTTAAATTTATATAGATTGAACAACTAGTTGGTAATATACTTAGTTACAGTTGTGCAAACAATAACTATTAGCAGAGCTGAAGAGACCTAGAAAAAATTGTGTTTGCTTGGTGTTTGCTGAGGATTCTGCAGAACTGTGTGATTTTAGAGCAATCCTTCTCTTCAGATGCAGAGGATACAATTTCATAATCATGAATATTCTTTGAGCTTTCTAAAATCAATAATAAAGCTAATAATAAAGCTTTTGTATCAGCGATTAATATTTTTTATGTTTTGTATATGAGCGTGTGTTCCTTAAAAATGAAACTTAGCATCAGTCTGTACAGCTACATAATTACATTGCAGCTCTTTTAGTTTTGCCCTTGTATATTTTTTTCTCTCTGCATGTAAAAATCTGTTGCTGTCAATTGATACCTGTGAATGCAAAGAATTCTTTTCTTTCCAAACAGCAAGAATCTTTTCTTAAAAGGAGAGCTCTTTACACCATTCAGTTCATGTTTATTTAAAAGCTTAAAATCTTTAGAGCAAATCTCACTTTTTGTCCAACAGAAAATTGATTTTGCTAACAAAAGTGGTGTGGGCCTGTAAGAGAATATTCAGAAATATGCAAATAAGTACAGATAGAAATCTGTGTGAGCAGCTGAACAAAGTAATCAAATTTTCCTCATTGAAAGTTTGTTTAGCTCCTCTGTGAACGTTTTTGAACAAAAATTATGGACTACTGTTAGTGAAATACTTCTTTTTATAGGAAAAAGGGGCATTCTTTTAAATCAGAACTATTTTTAATACTCTACAATTTTTCTGCCAGGTCTTATATTTACAAAATAAAGTAAATTGTAAATATTGAACAATAGACAGATATATTTCCTAACAGTTTATAATATGCTGCGTATTCTGGGTGAGTTCCAAGCAGTAGTTAGAATAAATGATATGCCAATCAAAATTATTTTTGCAACTATAACCTATTATAATGCAGTCTCTTATCTGAAACCTCAACTTGATATAAGCCAGATCTCTTTTCTTATGCTTTAACTGTTACATCAATAATTTCCCTTGTCCTGAACTAATCCTGCTTCTCTCCTGTAAGCTTCTTGCTAGTGCATGACAGCAAAGTATAATTTATCTAGAGGTTATATAAATCTTAATAATCACTACTTCCATTTGGTCATGTGAATTTCTTTTTCCTTATTCAGGGCTCGGTTGTTCACACAATTTTTGATGTACTTCAGTAAGTCAGATTTGTACATCCAGCATGTCCCTTCCAGGCCATCTTTCTAATGATTCAGCTTTGGTGTAAAAGCTGACTTTTTAAAAAAGTCCCCTGATGGCAGTGAGATGAATACTTAAAGTTTTACCATTTCTATTGGTGAATAAATGTGTGGTTTCACACTGTGCCATGTTTATCACTGCTGTTAGTTCAATGTGTTCCTTCATCTACTCTTCCTTTCTGCCCCAGGTGAAAAAGAATTTTTAATTGCATTTACCTCCCCAAATTCTTTTTCATTTTTTGCAGTGGGACCTGAAATAAGTTGAGTCAGAATAAGCAAAGATGTACTGAGTTATAGAGCAAATAACTAAAGAAGCAAGTGGGTGGAGGTTTGAAGCATGATGCACGCTGAGATATTCTCTGGCACTTGAGGTCACTTAGCATCATTTCTGCTGTGGCAGTGCTGACATCAGGAGTTTGAGGCACTGGAATGTCTTTTTGTTTGGTTCCCACTGCTGCTGATACAACCATTTTATTGTTACATGGCATATAACATTTTTTGGAAGCAGGAAATGCTGTGAATCTCCTTCATTGTTGATGATGGCCATTCTAAATGTTGATGATTCTACTCAGATGACCCAGGAACTTCTGGTGTGGGGAGTGTGTGAAATTGTCACTTTAAGATTTTGATAATATATAAATATATTAATGAGGTTGAAGGGATGTGATATTCACAAGCTGAACACAATTCCATGTCTTTGAAGCAAACAGGAATTACTGAGCCAGTAGCATGGGCTGTGCTTCTGAGGGGAGGAACAGACTGGAAACAAGCCTGAATTCCTCTAAATTTATGTTTATGAAGGAAAACATAGGAAGGGTGAACACTGTAGAAAGAGAATTTACAATTGAGCATGGTGAAGGGTTTATACTCCTTAGCCCTTTTTCAGCATGCATGGTGTAACAATATGCAAAAAGTTTTTCCTTGTCTCAGAAGATGATATATTTATATGTTGACATGAAAATTGATAACCCTTTTATTTTTTTATAGTACTTATTTTAGCTACAGCTGATACTCCATTTAGTGGAATATGGCACAAAACCAGCACCACCATCTGAATCAAATGGCACAGCCTGATTTATGCTGGCAAATAACCCTTCAGTGTTTTTCTCCCTGGTAAATACTACATCAGATTTCTGTTTTTCCTAGGTAATTCTTATACAAATTATTGTTTGAATTTTGATTTGATGAGAGGTTTGGGGGTTTGGTATCTAAAGAGAAGCAGAGGGGTTCCTTACAATCAGTGCTTTGTCTGTAAGGTTGGACAAAGGTGAGGTTACAGCACTGAAGAGTTTCCAGTGTCCCTTGGAACCTGTCCTTGGTGGTTTGGGTGCTGCTAAGAAAGGTCCCATGTGGAAATGTGTGAAGGGTCATCACAGCATGTTACCCAGAATTTCCCATGGCTGTATGTGAACTCAGACATGGACAACTGTTCATGTGCTGGAGGAGGAAAAAATTTAAGATTGTGTGGGGGACAAAGGAAAGAGACCTCTTTGCTCTAGACCTCTTTACTGGTGGTCTGGAATATGAGATTAATTTAAATTTCATATTTGCTGTTACAAGCTGTCCATTTTTTCAAAAATATAAAAAATGGCATTTATATGAAGGTGTGTGTAAAAGTGTGTCCTTTGCATTGTTACTAGATGCTCTCTAAATCATGCTTTACAAGGTATTACAAAATATTATAAAATTTTTTTGTTAAATTTTGAAAATTTTTCATTTCTGTGTTAATCTCTCTTCAAAAGTTACTTTAATCTCACTTTAATCTCTTATGTGTTTCAGTTTATCTTGTCCTTATCTATCTGATAAGCTAATTTTTATTATCCTGCTCTGATAATCATTGTCTTTCTATGCTTTTCTATGGGTCTTTATTCCACACTTTCTCTGCCTCCTAGTACCCAGCATTTGCACAGCATTTCATACCACTTGTATATCTTTTTATTCCCCTTCAAACCATACTATGCATATTATATTTGACAACTCACTTCTTCCATTAAAATACATTTATTGTTTTTCACCAGTTTTGAAAATACAGTTGAGCAACTTTGTTTTGATTACCAAAGGAAATCTCTTTCAGTGGAAAACTGCTGTAATTCCAGGGCAGATCAGGCAACAATTACAGGCAAAACCATTAATGTGAGGATGGCTTGATTTTGGGATTTTCTAAATCTAAAATCACTGGGCAATTATTATCAGAAACTGTTCTAGATGCTTATACAAATGAAGAGAAAGCAATTATTTATAATACCTTTTATTTTTAGCAGACACATTAGTTATTTTTCCCACCCTTTGTTAGTATTTTCCTCTTTTGGTAGTAAAAAGCTGCCAGAACATCACATGCTTTTTCCCTGTTCCTGCCTTCTCCATTACATTAACACTAACACTGAAGCATTTCCCAATTCAGGTAGAAAAAGTGTCTGAGGAACTTTATAGTAGAGCAAAATCACCCCAGTTTGGCAGGTGATGAGCAACCAGCTGAATGGATTTCCTGTGATTTGTTCTCTCTGTGAACAGCCAGAGCAATTTGGATGTTTGTGCTCCCTTGCATGGTTCTGCCTCGTTTCCTTGGCTCACTAGAGCTGGACATGGGATTTGAAGTTCTGAACCTTCACACAGCTTTGATATCACAGAAGCACCACAATGTCTGTGTTGTTAAACTTGGCTAAAATTATTGTGTGATCCAAAATATAATATAGTAATGAAACAGCTGTAGCCCTGAGTGTTTGGGAAACAAAGCCCTGAATATACAGGATTTTGTGAGAGTGCCCTGACTCCAGAACTCACTTTAGTGCCCAAACAATTCTGATCCCTGGGGAATTTTCCTTTCTAAAAGTGGGATGGAATGGTAGGTTTCAAGATATAAAATAAAATTGAGAGAACTCCCAGGAGTTTGCAGTTAGTTGTAGCAGGCATCTGCCTGCCAGAAGCATGTGGTTATGGTGTAAAGTATTACTTGGTTCTTTCAGAGTGGTTTCTGTGTCAAAAATACTATCTCAGAGACACCCAAAGAAATGTTTTTGGTAGAGCTCAGGTCATGTCAGCAGCTGACAAGGAAAAACAGTGCTACATGTATATGAGCTTGTGACTTTTCTGATTTGACCTCCAGTTATCAACCTGGCTTGGAATTAACAGGTATCCCTAGGAATATGTTGCATAGTTTCTAACATTTAGACAAAGAAAGTTCATGAAGAGATTACAGCTTTTCTACATCTACTGATTATGATTACAATTCATGCATCTACTTTGAATTCATGCTAAAGCTACATCTGATCATTTTAAATTCAACTAAGAAGTGTTCAACTTCTTGCACATCTTTGATATGAATAGCATGAGACTGAATTATCTCAGTCCACTAAAGTAGGAGAATATATTCAGAGTGTGAGTTGTGAGCTGTGGAACAGCTTGGCAGCAGAAATGCCACTAGGATCTGGTGTCTCTCATACTTCAAGAAAAGAAATGCAAGAATTTGCATGTATCAAAGCTTGTGCTTGCTTCCATCAAGACATGAAGGGTAGTACTTGACTCTTCAAGTGAGCTTTTATTACCATTTTCAGTTTTATATTTAAAAACTTTGGTTTTTCTATGGCATCTGAAAATTATGAGAAGGAATTACTGGTGTGCTTTTTAATATGCACTTGATTCTAACACTAATTACTCATTAGTATTTTGCCACACCAATGCTGAAGATGACCTGAAGAGTTGAGAGGCCTGGTTTTGTGATGGTGCCAGGCATTTCCAGCCCAGCATGTGTGAGATGCTTTATAGAGAACCTCCATATTTTAACATCTGGATTTTCCTAATAGGAAGGTTTGACTGAAACTTTATTAATTTAATTTATCATAAATGGAATTTGCTGTGTACCCTTTTTGTGTCCTCAACTCTCAGCTGAACCTCAGGGGGTGCAATCAATATCAGAAGTAATTTCTGTGCCCACTTTCAAGAAGAAACACAGTGACCCAATTAAGTGAAGAAAATGCTACACTGTAGTAATGGATAAAAATGCAATTAAAGTAGGTTAGTCACCTACAAAATAAAGTTTCTGCTGCCCAAAATGTTGCCTTTAGGTTGGAATGAAACAGTGGGAAGCTAAAGATAGATAAATTAAGCCTGATTAGTCTCCATGGCATAAATTAGGAATACAAACCACCATGAGGGATTATGCCACTCTTAAATTTAATTCTCCAGTACTGTTATTTCAGAGCATTGCATCCAATTCCATCTTGAATGTTTAAATAAAGTCAGGTGCTGCTGAAGACTCTCCAGAGGCCTCCCTGCTGTGGGACTTGTAATGATGCCCCAGCTAAAAATAGTGGAGAAATCCTCCAGGTTTCAGGTTGATGTGAAATAAAGGAACAGGAGGAAGTGATGTGTTTTGTGCCTGTTTACAAAATGCATCTGTGATCTCTGTTTTGTTAATACATGTAAGTTTGCCAAACTGTAAAATGTCATCAGCTGAGGAACATTTGAGGGTGACACCAGGTCTAGTGCTGGGGTTGGGGCATTTCTGGGTGGCTTTCCTCAGTTTCTCCTTGTGGTATGTGTTTAATAAGAACAGTTACATCCCACAGGCTGTCTTTGCAATAGACTTGCTTTGTACAACCTTGCACACGGTGAAGTAGAGTTAATGGAGACTTCAAAAAAATGCTATTTATCTATTTGGTCGTGATTAATGCTTCTAAAGTGGAAAGTATTTAATTCCATTAAAAAATGCAGGAACTCATAGCATCAACATGGCTGAGAGTTGAGATATTTAAGATTTTCTGCATGTACTGATTTTAGACTGAAAGTATCTTGACTGATCCTCCATTATGATTATTATAAAATGTCTACATCTGCTTCACCCTTTCTCTATCAATTTTACATTTAAAACTTGATATAATTTGCTAGTGTAGTAGAGCTGATTCACAGTCTAGAATGGAATTTACAATTTTTACTGAAGTGAGTGAAATTTGATATAAGATTGTAAGAAAAGCTACTTACAGCCCCAATTGCAGTATAATCACATCACTTTAAATTCGTGTGCGAAAATGTTACAGTAATCTTGAATATAGTGATGTAAAAGTATTTCTTGGGATCCTAAGTATAAAATGCTGTCATTATGCTAAGAAATGCTTAGGTTCAATGCTTAGACAGTTTATATAAAATAAAGGGGGGGTAGACATGATTAACAGCTTGATTGTATGAATTTAATGCCTCGAACAGGGAAGTGAAACAGAAATGTTCATATGGCAAAACCAGTGTTAATGCCTTTACCCCCTGAAAAAACCCAACCAAACAAAACTCCCCATAGGAATATCCCTTGCAGCAGTTGAATTACTGGGGGTAAAGGGGGGCTCAAAGGTGTAGGAGGGGAGTTGAAGAAGGGTCCTTGATGCTGTCCTTGGTGCCTTAGGGCTGCTCCTTCTCAGGACCCCGCTGGTTCTCAGGTCCCAGGGAGGCTGGAGGACTCCTGTCCATGAGCAGTGGCTGCAGCCACATCCCTAGGGCTCCACCTCACCAGGGCTCCACCTCACCAGGGCTCCATGTCACCAGGGCTCCACCTCACCAGGGCTCCATGTCACCAGGGCTCCATGTCACCAGGGCTCCACCTCACCAGGGCTCCATGTCACCAGGGCTCGTGCTACAACCTGTGTGGGACTAGGGAACCAGATAGAAGGGGCAGCCCCAGCATCAGGGCCACAGACTTGGTTTGGGTCCTTTTTCCAAATTATTTTGTGGGTGTGTTGGAGGCCATTCTGAGAATCTGTCGATCTTCCATTTGGTAAATGTCATGGAGAAAAGAGACATTTCCATCTTCTCAGAGGACCATGGAAAAGCTCAGTTGAGCTTTCGCCTTGCGTCATTCTTTAGAGCAGCTGTGTAAAAAGAGCATATTGTAACTGCCATATGTCCTCAGATGTCATCAGAAATGAAATGTTCTGTAGAATTTCAGCTGTTTAGAGTTATGTAAAATACGTACATCAAATGGGTGACATGAAAACTGCATGTGTGAGAAGTCCTGTGCTCATGTGGAATCAAAATCTACAAAGTTGTAGAAAAATACATAGAAACAGGAGCAATATAAGTAAGTTCTTCTTGCATTTTAGCAATATTTCCCTTCCATGACATTTATGCCTAATCTGGTTTATTGTAGCAACAAGTATGTGCTCATGAGAGTGGCTGGGAAAATAATTTCATAGTTCATCACTGCAAACACATCTAGGTTAGAAAGCAAAGCAAGAAAACATATTCTTTAAATATTCATATATTTTTAAACAAAGTCTTAAACTACAGTGGCCTCTCCTTGGCTTTATAACTGAATATCTTAACATCTGGTATCTTTGGTTTCAAGCTTCAGGCAACAACAGGGTGCGATAATAGGGAATGTACTTCGGAACTATGGGAAGTAACATCTGAGGTCTTGTAGGGTCTTTTTAATGTGAAACTCAGTGGGTTGGTCTAAGTTTAATATTTTTGTTAGCTTTGTACAGAGAAGAAGTAGTCTTAGCATATGTAGGAAGACACAGAGATATATAATCTATGTTTGAGTGTCCACTTTATTACCTTTGAAGGCACAGCTGCACAGACTGTGGACAGACATTCTTGTCTACAAAGAGTCAAAATAGTAAATTGAAACTCTTTGAACATGTAACAGCAAAATTGTTGGTATGTTTGTCTTGGAGAACACTTTCAAGATTCAGACTAATTTTATAACACCTTAATCTTGTATAAATATTAGGACCAGGACTGCTCTTTCAACCACCTTTTAATATGCATGCATTTAAATATGGAATAAGTAGCATTAAAAGTCTGGCATATATTGAGTTGCCTTGACTGTCAGTCTGCAGAATAATACTGTGCATATTCATACAAAGTTACTTCTTGCATATAAAAGCATTTATAGAATGTGTCCTTCTTAAGAGATCTGAAAATGTCTAACATGAGACCATTAAATATTCCTTTCACTACTGTTCCTAAGACTTGTTCAGTATCACATTTTGCAAAATGTTATTCAGTTACAGCTTTTGGCTGTGGAATTCACTGAAGGAGCTCATATTAAAGCGTTTGGCTGGAATCATAGAGATTAAGTCAGTGCTTTTTATTGTTATTGTCAAAGTTTTTATTTGCTGGCTGAAAGCTTTTAAAGTAACTTCAAATGTTTCCATTCTAATTGCTTTCCAAAAATTTTAAATCTGCACTATCTGCAAACAGTGTGTCTGAAGGATATTGAGACTATATAAATAAAATATAAATGTCTATTTTTCTTTCGGATCTTACTCAAGTATTTTATCCCATTGAGAATTTTTTGGCTCTAAGCAGAGTTAGAGAATGTACATGTGTACATATATCTACAGGCATAGCCTCACTTATATAAGGATATATATAATAATTAGTGTGGCAGATGTTTGAGACTCAAAAATTGGAATCTAAATGGTCCCCTGAATTAAAAGCTTTAAGATTTTAAATATCAAAAGATCATCACATGTATGATTCTACACATATTTATGAACAGATTCAATGATTGATGAAGCACTACTGAGATTATTCATTTGCCTAAACTTTAGGATTGAGAATGTGACACAAAGATGGGTACTTCATACTTTAAACTTTTGTGCTCCTGTCTGTTGGTTTGTTGATCATCAGTGATGTGGTTGTAAGCAAATGCAGCTTTCTCACATGAAATCCCCTATAGGAACTCCTTTGGTTTTCTATAGGGCCTGCATTCCCTCCAGGTCATTGCAGGATCCTGATGTCTGATAGAGAATCCTGATGGGGAAGAAATGCAGAAAAATGACTGCTGTGCAGCAGGTTCTGGTGGCTGAAGTCACCAAGGCTGACACTTCTGGGTGGCTTTTCACAATATGGACATGAATACATGTCCTAGAAGATTTCTAGGCAGAACCTAGCAGGAAATTAACCCTCTTCCAGGAGACATGAACTACTGAAAATAAGAAAACCTTGTAATCTGTCTCAGAAAGCAGATTGCTACTGTACTATTCTGTAAAAATAACAAATCTTAAATTCGTTCTAAAATTATGAACAGAAAGTCCCAACTATAAACTTGGCATACATAGTACATGTTACCTAGTGGTCCAGTATTTCATTGAAGTGTTCCAAAATGGTATCTCTTGCTGACAGAAGCACTGTCCTTACCCTTGTGTGTACACACACAGAGCAGTTTGCTCTTAGATGAAGTGGCATACCTTATGTGCTCACTGATGTGGTCAGAAGCTGACCCAAATGTCTTCTGCCTGCATCTGGTCCAACTCTCCTTCTCCTTTATACTCAGTGACTCAACCCATAACCTCCTAGAGCTGCCTGTTGTCTGTGGTGAATCATTAGCATCCTGCCAGAGGAGTGAGTCCCAGAATTTCTGTGGGTACCAATGTAGTGTCAAAATCAAGGCTACCATTTTGCATTCATCCTGAGATAAAATTTTTTCTTAAATTGCAAGGTTTAAAACAATGCTTCATTCACTTACAACAGTATGAATACCTAACAACATTGCTGGTGTGGTACCTCTCAACATTCTGTCTCATTTTTTCTAGCAGCCAAATCAAAATAGAATACTTGTATTTTATAAAATAACATGGATACCATCTACTGCTTCTGAAGTATTGAAACTTCCACGAATGACTTGCTCTTCCAGAAAAGAACTCCCTCCTCCTCCTATGAACGCAAAATAACTTAGGAATAAAGCCTCTACAGGGATTAGCTGGATATCCATCTAGAACAGAAAGGATTGGAGAATTCTTGTATGTTTTTTTTATGTTCATTGAGAAAATAAATTGTGTTTTCTGATGAGAATCCCCCTGATACTTAATTTAATACATCTGGTGAGGATGCTGCTGTTTGTAGATGGTGATAGTTAATACTATTTTAAAAAAAGAAGAAAAAGTCCCCTGTCCCAGCCCTGCTCCCACTCCTCCTACTTCTGCCAGAACAATTTTAGTGTATATTGTTTTGTTTGGAATAATCAGGCTGAAGTAGCATTAGTCCAGCTTCTCATCTTTTAATTACAGACAGTTTATTGTCTATGCTGTCCCACTTTCTGCATGGTTCCCCACCAGCCAGCTAGACTTAGCAATCTCCATTAATTTAATTTGGCATTTCATTCAATCAGACAGGCTGTGAACATGATGAATTTTTTTTTTTTAAATAACACAATGCTCATTCTTAATTGATGTCCTTATCAGACATTGTATTTGCCAGAGCTGTAATTATTGGTCAGGCAGCAAAATCAAATCTGCCCAAATGCAGTGAAGATGTTCTCCGGTGAAATTATTAAGATACAGTACTTAGACCTGCAAAGTAATTTAGTTTTGGTCTGTAATTACATCTTTTGGGATTGTTATCTTTCATTTTACTCATAAAGGTAGTGTAACCTCAGAGGAATTAATTTGCCAAATATGAAGATAAAAATGAGATTCTTGCCATTATATATATTTATGCTAGTTGATATTTGAGAACCACATGTATGCTCACACCATAAAATAATGATTTTATTAATGGCTATATTTTTTAAAAATATGGTTCTAATTTTACTGCAGAAATACTGGAAGTGTGATCCTTTGAGGGTGCCATTTTCCATAAGAAGGAAATTGACATCAGAAATAACAAAATTTGGATGTGTAACTGCCTAAAATACATACTCAAGAGGACATGTAGACCTGTGACAGAACTGTTCTGCAGGCAGTAAGAATTTTGACTAGAAATACTGTCCTGACAAACTTTAAATGCGTATTTTGACTAATACATTAACTGATAATTATGAAAGGGCTGCTAGTGTCATGATAATTAAGTATTAATTCTGTTTTCCAGTAAGGGTTGGGATAAGGTTTTCTTTCATTAAAAAAAAAAAAAAAAAAAGAGCAGCAGGGAGTGGATTCTGTCATAACTATAAATTTTTTAATTTATTATCAGATATGTAGTCTTTGAGTATAGAATTGCAGTCATTCCTTTCAAGCAAAATTTAAGTTGATGGATAAGAGATGAGTGGATGATAAAATGTGTTTCATTCCTGTTTTGGATATATTTTAAGTTTTTCATTTGGGAGACTTATTCATGTTTCATGGTTTTGTTGTTATCCTGTGCTGGAATAATAACCTTTCCAATTGTGCTTCTTCTTTAAGGCTGCACTATTAAACAGCAGTATTGTAAAAATAATTATTTGGCATATTTAATAAATTTGCCTGCTGAATTAAATTTTCTTTATGAGTGTAAAAATATTATTTGAAACATTAAATTTTGTTCTGTTGAGATGCTCAGATAAAAGTCTGTGCTCCTTTATGTCTGGTTTTACGTAGCTTATGTATTTCTGTATTTGACCTCTTGAGGAAATGAATAGTTAGATGTCAGTTCTAACATTTTTCAGATTAGAATTGCACTAGAAGTCAGTCAATTTAAAGACAGGTTGTAAAAAATAATAATGACTGAGCATTGTAAGTAAAATTATTTCTCCATGGAAATCAGTAGCAAAATTCCGATTAACTTTTATAGGTTCAAAATGTTATTCTGTGTGTCCATAATAGTAACACCTTCAAATGTTATTTGCTTTAATTTTGAAGCTTTTAAAAAACTATTATAGTTTTGTGGTGTGGCATCCTCTTTTGCCTGTTTTATCTGTTGCTATGATGAGTCAATCACAGTTGCCAAAGAGCCCAGAGAGTGGCCACAATTCAACATTTGAGATTTTCTGAAGACTTTTTTAGTTGGAATTCAGACTCAGTGGACATTAAATCACTGATTTTTATCCCAAGCTGCCAAGGGTTTTCTGTGGCGTTCATCATATCAGAATTCTGCCTTAAAACAACTGCTCATTAGTCTCAGCTTTCATAACCAACCAATTTTTAAGCTCTGGTGAGCACAAAGGGTAGTTTGAAAACCCAAATAGCATTGTGCTGTGCCAGTTCCAAGTGCCTTATCTCTTGATTTCCAAACAAATAGCCTAACGTTTGGCCCCAGAGGTTTGGTCTAAGAAAACACACACTTGGTAGAAGTGTGGCAGTGATACAGTTTTTATATCCCCAGTGCTGGCCAGGAGTGGATTTGGCCTCCATTAGGGCATGTGGTGAGGCAGGAGAGGGCGTGAATTTCCCGTTTGCATTACAAATAAACACCCTTGCTAGAGAAGCTGAGTAAGACCAGGTGTTTGGCTTCAGGTCTGGCAGGCAAAGAGAAGAGAAGAGCTTCAACCAGCTATTTTAGAATGAATGAATTTTCTGGACATGCTTTATACAAGGCATTAGTAAACCAAGCATCCAGTCTCATTCCAGTCCTCCTGTCTGTCCAGAGGGATTTCAGCAGTGCCAAGATTCAGGTGCCCTTCTAAAATAAAAGAGCAGGGACTGAACTGTTGTAGTTTTAATGCAGTGATTTGCATGAAGCATGGAAGCTGTCATTCACAGCAAGTTCAGAAGAGGCTTTGTTTGTGTGCAGTTCATTTCCTGAAATGGGCAGATGAGTGTGGTTTCCATGGGTTGGTGGTGGCAGTCAGCTGGGTACTCCCACTTAATGTGTTCATCAAAACTGAAGAGAGAGTTTGAACTGAAACCAAATGAAAAAAAATTGTAATGCAATGGTGTGTATTGCCAAAGGAAGCTGGAGACATTTCACTCTTTCCTATTTACAGAGCAAGGGTGCTGTGAGTTCTTTAGATGAGAAAGTTTAAGCAAAACCTTGCTAACTGCTCTGGCAAAACTCTTTGCAAAGCATCCCCACACCATCCCAAAACAGAAGCAGCTGGACTAGGTGCTGCATCTTACTCTCCTTCTGTCCCAGGGAAACCCTACAGGTGGGAGCCTCTGGGAGTCTACCTGGGCTGGCCAAATTGCTGGGTCTCCCCTTTAATTGAATCCCTGCTGTCAACCATACCAATGCTCTGAGCTGTTTATGAGGGGTCAGAGCAAGGGCTCCTTAAGAAAATAAATGGAGGAAAATATTGTCTGCAACAAGAGTCTTTTCACAAAAAAATATTTTACTAAAATAGGCAAGAAGCCGTTGTTCTATTTAGAATGATTTATAACTGTTCCCAGCTGATCACAAAGTGTTTCTAAATTAAAAGCCATTAATTATAGCCTTATATAGATACAAAGATATGCAAGAAGTGCTTTGTAATTCCAGCTCTGCACTTCAGGTGAGAGCTTTTTAAATTACTTGGACCATTGGAGCCACCTGCTTGACTAAATGCTGAGGGCCCTGTGTTTCAGTACTCATCAGTGCATTGCAGTGTTAACATTGTTACTGATTTTTCTTATTTCTCCAGGGCAAATACTAATTAATGGATACAATTCACAGCTGATTAGCTGTAGTTTCTTCAGTAATTACATTCGCAGACTAACTGTTCAGAAGAGGATTTCTAACCCAGTTCTTATTTCACTCTAAGCTTAATTTGTTTTTTGAATTGTTTAGGTCCTTAAGATAATAACCATTTTATTTTCTTTTGTTGTTATAGGTACCATTAGATAATATGGAAGTTTAATCTTAGAAATACTCAGTGATAATTGTTATGGGCCTTCAGTGAATTTCTAGTTCAGAGACAAAAAATAAATGTGAAGAATATTAGTTGTGATCCATACTAACAAAAGCTGAAATATTCCAGTTTCTGACATCATTGCCTGAGTCATACACAATGGGGTCTTAAATATTATAGCCTAAGAACAGAATGACTTGAAGGATATGTACCTGTAACTTTTAGCATTGACATTTTTTGTTATATCATTTGGTTCCACAGTCTTAATAAAATGGAAAATTAAATTGTCACTCTCCCCTTTGTTTTACTTTAGTAAAACAAAAAAGAAGAAAACCACCCTGGCAATCAGAAAGCAGTAGCTGTGCTGTGAGTAATACATGTACATCAAAACAATGTAGAATTCTACTCTTCAATGAAAAAAAATTAGCCATGTTTCTGTTTTGAGGCAGCGGAGCCCTTAGGATGCCAAGGTCATTAAATAGGGTAGGGTTTGTCCCCACTTATTTATCCAGTGTTAGAATAATGCTTGCCTAGTGTACCTTTGCCCTTAGGTAACCTTTGAAAACTTGATTTTTTTTTTTTTTGGTTACTGTAGAAAGAACAGCTCTATTCGAGCCATTTGAGTTTCTCATGTAAATCATTCTTAGTTTGCCACTAACTGACATGAAAAATTCTATCCTGTCGATCGCACTGTTGAGCTGAAGTACTGTCTTTGTGCAAAAAATCCACACACACATCCCTATGTGCCAAAACAGTCATTTGAATGTGCAATTTTACTTGAATTTTTTAATCTCCAAACATGGGTGACATCTGGGCTTTTAAAAAATGGATGACATTACTTGAGTATCTGCATAGCTGGGGATAACAGAGTTTTAATAGCTATGAGGCAGCCTACATATTGTGCTAAGGCCTCTGTTGCTTAACATGTGTTATAGGTTGAAAGATTCAGAATGATAAGTACACAAATGGAATTTGTTACTTGAGAATGAGGGATCTCATCTTGTATTCTTTCCCTCCCCTATGAGTGTCTCCTAATTTGGTTGATGTCCTGTTTAGTCAATCTGACAATTCATCAGGTACACAAGGCTCCAACACTTTTTTTCCCCTTTTTATTTTTTTTTTTTTTTAACTTTATCTCATTGCCAGAAGTGAATGTTTGAGTTTTCAGGGAAAGAGTCTTTCTTGAAAGGATCACTGGCGCCTCCAGTGAGAAGCTGAAATGGGAGTTAAGGGAGGAATGCTCAGTGTGGCTTTAGCAGCAGTGATGAGGTAGGGACAGCACAGGGGTTTTCCCTCACTTAGCACTCTGCCTTGCACTGTGCTCTGTGCCTGAGAGGAGCAGTGTGCACATGAGAAATGCCTGCTTTACTGGAGGTGCCTGACATGCCTGGTGTCTGTTCCTTGAAGCAAAGACTCTGGATGCCTCCCTCCTGTGGGAACATGTGCAGGACTGGTTACCAGCCTACATGCCTTTGGAAGTGCTCAAGTTCAAGGGCATAAGGCACAGTATTATGCTGATAATCCCTTTCTTGTCTGTGTTCAGTCCGTAGAAGTAAAAGTACCTATCTTCCTCAACAAATGTTCATACTGGAGAATTTGGAGGAGATGACTGGTATCAAAGGAGATATCTTGTGATCACTGGCATGTGGGAGGAGAGTTACACCTCAGTGGGAGCAAGGGGCACCGGGCACATCTTGGGGTCTCAGTGTCAGACAGTTTCTGTGATTTGCAAAATGTTCTGGTGTTAATGTTCACTGGGAGAGTGGGAGCTCCACTGGAGTGAAAAATAAATAAAGGGCAATTGTTTGGCTTTTCAATTTTGTGGAAAGAATGGGACTTCAGGAACAGCATTAAAGATTCTCATTCTTCCTTACTGGCCTTCAGCTCTTTGGAGCCAGGTCTACTTGGAGCAGGAATACAGCAGCTACTTCTGGCTGCAACAATCCTCTGGATCAGGATCACCGGCAAAAATATTATAATGTGCATCAGAAAACATGTAGGAGGGCAGAAATGTCTTTCCTGGGGGTCTCTTTCTAACAGATTCTTAATTTCCAAAGTCACCTTTAGGTCTCTGGGGTGGCTTTGCTGCATGGGCAAAAAAGTTGGAGTTATACATGAATATCTTCCTTGTAAAGATTGGGGGATGCAGAGTGTGTAGTAATAATAATAATAATAATAATAATAATAATAGTAGTAATAATGTTGAATCAGGTTGAGTTCTGACTTCAAAGAACATCTGCAAATGCTTTTTATCTATTTGTTGTTTTGGTTTTGTTGGGTTTTTTTTTCTTCCCCCAACCTTTTCTATGCCAGTGATGGGGTAAAGAAAAGTTTATCATGGCATACATTAAATCCAAATATTTATTTTTCTTTCAGTTTGGAAACAATAACAACTACATGAACATGGCAGAGGCAAATAATGCATTTCTTGCTGCAAATGAGGTAGATGTTTTTATTTTTTATCTATGCTCATATTCTGCTGTTTGCGGTGATAATTTAACAGACTTTGAATGGATGAAGAGTGAAGTGCCGAATTTCTGTGTGTTTTATGGAGCACAAAATAAAGACTTTAATGAGAAAGAAAATAACCTGACAGCTCTCCATTACTAGTCAATTTAGCTGTCCATAAGGCTGTTACTTACATAGCATGTCAATAGAAACAAATCTGCTTTATGTATGGAAAAAAATTATGAACAGAAGGAAACAAATAAAAAGCACAGTAGGTGTACACTTTGAAAGCAAGCTTAGTAGTCATAGTCATTACTAGCTAATGTTCTAATTTTTGTTATAGATACAAATGGTTTAATTTGGGTTCTCAATGCTCATATGAGATAGAAAACTAAAGCCAGCTCTGCTGCCTGAAGTGTATGTGCTACATCAAGGAATCTTTTGACTCCAGGGTCCAGAACAAACCCAGAGGCTGAGCTGGTGGAGGCTGGCTGGGTTGTGGAGATAATGTATTTGATCACTGCCTTTGAGAATGGAAACAGGAGAAAGCGTGGAAACTCCACATGGCTCCATGTATCTGCTAGGTGGGGCCACCTTATAACCAGTTAAAAGACAATCAACACACTAATCCTGACCCCAAGTGCAGACAGGAACTGCCTTTGCTCATCCTTGAAACCCAACCTCTTACTCTGTGCACAGTCCAGTATGTGCACAGCAATATGGAAAACAAGAACTGTTTAGAGAGTGCATGTCATAAATGGTCTTCCCAGCATGAGGAAAGGGTAGGAAACCAGGCAGACCTGATTTTTGTGTTTTAAAGGGGGACTCAGTCACAGGTATTCCTGTGCACTTCTAAAACAGTGGCATCAGACAAAATAAGCAGAAAGGTATAACAATAAATATGAAGGTTAGAATTAAGGGTAGGATTTTATGAATCATTTATGCAATGGTCACCATCTCTTTTTACCCAGCAAGACTGCTTAGATAAGGGAATATTATTTGGCACTAGCTCCAGTGTTATTTGTGATAATGAACACAAACCCCATCTGTAATGACAACATGATGTTTCTTTCTGTAGAATTTCTTTCCTACATTTGAATCAAACATTGATGAAAGCTCTGCTGCCAGCAGCTGTTCAGAGACAATTTAATTCCAGCTGTGATAATTCACCGTGTCAGACATTGGCTGTTATATGTTGATACAACAGTTCTCCAGATTTGCATTTTTATCAAAAGGAACAAATGTTTTGAACATTTCAGTACAGATGGCATTTAACCATGCACACAGGTTTTTTTGTTTTTGTTTTTTTTTTAATATATGTGTAAGATATAAATATTTGAAAAGTTAATAACTTTAAAAAATGTGATTGGTAAGATAAATCTCACAAATGTTATACCATCTTTTGGTCATAACACCACCTTCCTGCAGTCCCAAATTGCATACTATTCAGGCTGTTTTTACAGACTGAATAGCCCAGTGATTTGGATTTAAGGCTACTTCACTAAGGGGCTTGCTTTCTTCATAGATTACATCTATTTTATTCTTAATCTTATGTTATATGTTTGGGTTTTTTTGTGGTTTTTTTTTTTTTTTTTTAAGATACATACATATTTGGATAAATTATACACTCATAATTAAATTCAGATTTAAAAATGTTAAGGTATTTATCAGTTTACTCTCCCATTTCTAGCTATAAGTATTAAGCTATAAGTATTAAGCTAAATGCTACTTTTCTAAGTGAAAGAATGTATTATTATCTAGCTGTGTTATGTATTTCTGCAGCTGTCCTGGAATTATTCTGTTAGATGGGGAAAAAAAGATCCAGTTCTTATAATTACTAATATCTCATAAATATGTCAAGTAAAGAGAGGTTCAAATGTACTATAATAATACTGATTTCACTGAACCCTTTTGCTTGAACAAGGAATAAAAATATGATTAAGCGTTACTGTTCGTATTAAAGCGTGAACCTTACTTTGCAATTACTGCATTACAATGTATTTAATTATAGTGGTTTTGCATTAACATGAATGTAGCTTTCTCAGTATTATTTTGGGCCTGAGCACTGCTGAGCTAGAATCCCATTTTATTTCTGTAAATAATGCCTTAAGAGTGTAATCTTAGAACACATTCAGGCTTAGAAGCCACACATTTGCTTTATGTTTTCTGTCTCTATGTCATGATTACTACGACTCATTTTAAAGCACCTTAAATATTTATTGAAATAATATTTCAAGTGTTAATTACAGTGGTAATGAAAACAGCCAAATGCCACATATCAAGAATGAGTGTTTATCCGTATTGTTAATGTGATATGTTAGATTTCATTAAGCAGTAATGGGGTAGCAAATGAGTCACAAATTACAGTTGCATCTGTTACTAGACCACATTAGTGCCAAAATAACTGCAAATGCAGCCATAGGGTTATGTTCATTAGCCAACCACTTCTCCTGGCCAATCCATCCTTTGTGTTTGTGAACCACGGGGTCCATGAGAAGAAAAATTCACACCTTTTGTAATATAGCAGTGGGGAAGTCAAACATCCCCCTAATCCAGGCCCAGCCTTCACATCCAGAATTAAGTTACAGCCTTGCAGTTGGAGCGAGATGGGCACAGTCTCAGCAGACTCTGACAGTGCTGCAGACTGCAGCAATCTGGGACCCCATCATTTCTGGTGTGAGACCAATAATGACAGCTGACAGGTTCTATATGCAAGCAAAGGTTTTTCTTGTGTTTCAGTTTCCATCTTCTCTCAAGCGGTTATTAATTTATATCATCATTAACAGTTTGAAGGATGACAATTTGCAGCAGTTAATGAGATCTTTCACTGAACTTATCATTTTTAAATTAACTGGCATTAAGTCACTCTTTCAAACAATGTAATTAATACATAAAACAATTCTCCCTTCAGCCCCAACCTGAATCCTGAACTAATGCAAACAAACAAATCCCAGAGCAGCCTTGCATGTCCAGAACAAGACAAGAGTGCCTATTTTAGGATTGCCAACTGCCCAATTTGATCAAGGCAGTTCTGATTTGGGTACATTTAAAATGGCCTAATTTCAAGCACTGAATTTCTATTATTAAGTAGCAGTGGACCTGAAATAATACATGAAAGTTCATTTAACTCTCAAAAAATTTGAATAAACGTAGCTCATTTGTTTCCCAAATAAAAGTCAGCAACGTTGAAGCCAGATACAGACTCTGAATAAAGATTATCTTTGACAGACACATGCACACGTACAAACATGCACGAACCCTGAAGATAACTGGCAGTAAATGTTTTGCTCAAGGCATCTTAACAGGTGTTTAGTTCATAACAAACCTACTGTTCAAACAAAGCTGGCTTGCTTCAGAAAGCACTGGAAGCCGCTGTAATCACCCTCACGCTTTCATACATCTCTCCTCCAAATTGCAACCTGTGTTTAAAAGGCTTTACTGTATTTTGGGGATGGAAAAGAAATAAAGAATGATAATATTTCATGTTTGTTAGTGGATAAAAAGAAACAAAAGATGTGAAATGGTCAGTGCTGAATTCCTGTTATGTGTGTGCGCTACGAAATTGTCAGTGTTTTATGAAGCGTGAGAGTAATGTAAGCTGTTTGTGCTATTTTACTAACATATCAATAAAGTGGCAGTTTGTTATTCAGCCAAATCCAATGTAGCTGATATTCGGACTAACAACAGACAGATGTTGCTAATTAAGTACACATTAAAAAACTGTTAATACTGATACTCCATTTAAGCCATATGATAATGAGACTTAAATCTTCAATCAGAATGATCCACAGACCCATTCAGCGTATGAAACTTAAAAATTTTTTTGGTTATAGAGTTTGCTTTTGAGAACAAACCAAAATTTGGACTTCAGGTGTGGAGATGACTGCTGAGCCCTGTGTTTCCTAACACTGTTTGCCTTGTCCTGTCCTTTTCCAGCAGACGTTCCATACGCCGAGCCTTGGGGACGAGGAGTTTGAAATCCCACCCATTACCCCCCCACCCGAGTCAGACCCTTCACTGGGCATGGCAGATATACTACTCCCCTTTCAGGGCCTTGGTGACCAGCTGCCTGCACAAGGAAATGAATTTACACCTCAGTTTCCCCCCCAGAGCTTGGATCTTCCCTCTATTACAATATCCCGGAATCTCGTGGAGCAAGACGGCGTCATCCACAGCAATGGATTGCATATGGTAGGTCTGGTTCTTTGTGTGCTCCCATTGCCTAATGGTGTCTGTCACATGTAGATCTGTGCTATCTCTCAGTTTTCATTGACCCCTCAGAAGATCCGTGTGTTTTCTTGGGTACCTGACCAAGCTTTTGCCAGTGTTCTGTGTCATGTTACAGGCGTGTTCTCTATGAATGATGACACACGTTATTACACAGCAAACAATGATTGGCTATTACTCAGTTCCCTAAGGAAGTTGCCAAATGGTTAAGGGTTAAATACTGGTGGATTCAGCAAGATAAACATGTTTTTTAATGCACAGTGCAATGCTATATTGTTTGAGAACAGATCTCTTGTGAAGAAGCAGTCAGGCTTTACAAACACAGAATTTTCAATTTGGGAATGGACTTGGAAGCCCATATCCATTGGCATCATGTGCATCCCAAGTGCTCCTAAAGTTCAAAAATGTGTTATACAGTTGGCACTGGCATTGAGAATTGAAAGACCATAGTGTTGGCCAGGGTGAACTACAACATTTAGAATGAATTGCTTGTCTGTATTTGAAGTGTAGGACTCACATCTGACATCCATCAGGATATTTTGAGAGTAGTTCAGAAGGAGAGCCAGACACAGTATAGCAGCAGGAAAAAAGCAGTGTGTTTCCCTATATCCTGTATATTTCATGGGCTAAATCTTCATAAAAGGGGTTTAATTAATTTTTAAAAAACTCATAACAGAAGTGACAGGGATGTATTACCTTGACAATACTCAGAAATATAGGGCCATAAAAAGACTTTGTTGTGTCCAGTACTCTTGCTGGCCATAGAGCCTGGGACAGGGTGGTCTTCTCTTCTTGGGCTGTGTCTGAGCACTCAAGAATAGGGGTGTGGTGATCTGGGAGTGGAAGAGCTGAGTGCTGGGGACTGTGAGGCTAATTCCAGAGTTAATTAGAACAATCAAAAGCAGGGATGTGTGGAATTTCCTCTAGAACCTATACACACTGTAGGGCTGCAGTCTCCAAGGGAGGTGCATGGGGCAGTTCCCATGTTGCAGTGTTTCCCTTTGGGCTTGGGGGATCTCCCAGTGTGGGTTTCTGAGAGCTTTGTGCAGTAACATCCTCACTGCCAGCCATGAGACCATGAGACACAGCTGTGAGCCAGTTTATCCTACTCAGCATTTTAAACTCAGTGCTTACAATTAGAATTAGTTTCTGTGTTGCATACTGAAGAGCGGGTGGATGTTTAGCTTGAACAGATATTTTACATCAACTGTATTTTTTTCTGATTAGCTCTTTTATATAGGACCTTTTGCTGAACTTGGCATAGTGAAAATACATATTTACTGCTGGACTGTAATAAAGGTTGTGTTGTTATGTTGTGATTTCTTTTTTATTATTCTGGCAAGTGAAAATTAATTAAAGATTTACAAACCAACAGGCAGTAAATATTTCTCTGTAATTCTACAGGCTGCTGACTGCATTGCAAATTTCAATATTTCTTTGGAGGTCATGAAGAGTAGCTAGCACTAATGCAGAGTGAACCACAAGCTGCTCACTACTTAGGAGATCCAGAATTCAGTCATTCTGTGGATCCAAAACAGGCACTGCCTAAAACAGGCCTTGAAGGATGTGGTATTTGTTTTAGATCTCATTTTGCACTGTACATATTGGGTAACTTCTGAAGGAAGATCAGATTAATAAAACCTGAGAGTTAGGAATGTTGTGCCTAAAAACAGAAGTAATGGAGAATGTGTGCACTGAATACAATGAAACTTGGTCAGAAAATATTGTGGGCTGGATTGGTGTTATGTGTCCCAGTATCCCCTCAATGTTCTCAAGTGGTTTGTAACCTGACCCAGTTTTGCCCTTTAATTTTGCAACCTTTCACTGAATGTGATTCTTCCATGAGTAAATGCTGTCACCTTAACAGTTCCAACCAGAAGAGGCCTCTAGATTATGTATTTCTTCGCTCACCTCTTGTGGTGCTGAATGGGAGGCTTCACATCTTTGCCTTTTCCCTCGACTGTGCAATGTAGAAATTAATGGCACAGTTTACACTGGCTGCATTGGTAAGATTTGTTCCCATACAGGTCAGTGAAAAGATTTAGAGAAGCTCCTGCCTTCTTACCCCAGTAGTCCAGTGGCATTTTTTAGGGTGATTTCCAGTTCAAAGCTATAGATTGGGAACTTGTGTGCTACAGTTTTGCTGCAGAGAATTGATGAGGAATTGTGTGATTTGATATGGAGGAGCCACATAGGGAGGTTTGTATGTCAGACATTCCCCACAACTGCTTGATTTGTTTCATGCTGTGAGATGGAGTGGCCCCTGCCATTGTATTCTACTCAGTAGACTTTTTCTCTTCTGCTCATAAATGCTAGGTAGCTTTGGGAAATTTAAAAACATTAACGGAGGGTCCTTACATAGCTTTCCCCTGAACTCAGATAGCTCTCTTTAGTAGTCAAATTTTTCAGCAGTTAATCTGTATTTCAAAAATAAAAAATGAAAACATTATATCATATTTTATGTGGAAAATGTGCACTTTATTAAACTGGTAAATATTTATTAATAATATTAGAATTCATCCTTAAATTAGACATTTCATGAATTACCTTGCCTTGGAGCTATAAAAACTTTATTGCAGCAATAAAAAAAATGTAAAGGAGGCATTTTGACTATGAAATTTCATTTCATGGTCAATTGAATTTACTATATCTGAAAGAACTAAAGATGGGGTTGTAAAATAATTATGATGTTCGTATACACTTACAGAACAATGTTCTTATCCAGCGATACTGGGATAGTCTTATTTAAATGCTGTATTAATGGTGTACTGCTAATCACTAAAGCTTCTTGAGCTGAATGCAAACTTAAATAATTTTAATATTAACTGCATCGAGTTTATTGCTTATCTCGTGAAGCATTAGAGAGCTTTACTGTAAGCAATATTTAATTTAGGTAAATGTAGTCCTACCCTGTTGCAAAGCCTGGTAGAAGAATTTCACCTTGAGAAATGTCATGAGATTTTAAATCACCAATGTTGAAAAAATAAAATGGGCTTGGACAGAATTATGATTAATACTGTGTGTCTTTGGCTTTTTTCTATGTACTACCTGACATGTTCACCTATAAAGTTGAATGCAGAATCGCCAGAGGCATGGTTAAAAATAGGTTATGTCAAGGTTTTCCTATGTCTCCCTTAGGGTATGGAGTTGGTTAGGTACCACATAATGCTTCTGCAAGGATCTTACATACTACTCACAGGAAGACACACACATGGAAAACAAAAAAAGAGAAAGAAACAAGGTTTAACATATTCTTTATGTACTATTATATTGAAAATAGCATTCATGGTGCAAGAAAGATATCTATATATTTATTCTCAGCATAAATGTGACCTAGCAATTACTAAAGATTGTATTGGTGAGTTAACCATTGTTTGTGCTATTACAGGGTATGTCCTATGGAAAGAGTGACAATTTGTCACAATGTTGATTAACTTCATTATTATTGGCAACAAACACAACACATTTATCTTTACAGCATTTTTAACATTTAAAAACAGGGAACAGCAACAAAAAGAGGAGATAAAACGGAGGCAGTTTGATTAATTTTAATATTTTAATAACATGCAAATAAAATTCTGATGTTCAAAAAGGAGTCACTGAAAAATGGAGTGTTGATGTACATTTGACTTCAAAGAATGCGTGGATTTACATGATGCAAATATTATCCCTATAAATACTTGAATATAAATAAGCAGAAATCAACAGCAATATCCTCATTAAAAATCAACCCCCAATATTTTATATTAATGCTCTGTTTTCTGTTGAGCTGCCCATAAAAAATTATTTTAATCTGCAAACTGTGGCAATTCTATAAAACTACAAGTTTTGCTCCTGAGGGTTCCTTTTTTTAACACCTCTCTCTAATCTGCCCAGCCTGCTGAGTAGCATTGACATCAGTAGTACATCAATTTCAGAAAGTGGATTATTTTTACTAGACAGCTATTGTGACATATTGGGTCAGTCATAAATGAAAGATATTCATGCAAGCATGCAATACTTGTAATGAAGTCTCACTCTGACCTTCTGTATGATTGATTCTGTAATTTAGTTTTCTCAGGCAGTGCCTGAAATGAAATGAAATCATGTTGAACAAGTTTTGAATACCCACAGTGCACCAGGAGAAGAAAAATCTGCAGCCCCAGAGGCTTGAGAGAGAGCAGCTGAACGATTTATCTCCATGCTATTATAGCCTTTGCCAGCATTCAACATTTTTTTTTTTTTTTTTTTTTTTTCTTATTTGGCTTAAGTACTTAATTCTGCAGGTAGCTGTAAATGGGAAAATAAAATGCTGTTCAGATTTAAAATGACAGGACAGGAGTATGTGCAGGGGACTGATAAAATATCTTGAATAGAACTGACCTTTCATGTAGCTGAAAGTTACTGGGGGATTCATCCTCATAATTACCATATAGATTATTTTTATTTCTTTCCTGCAATGAAACATTTCAGAGAGCAGTAGTGCTGATTGAATGAAAATTGAACTTGTTAACATTCTTTTCAGCTTAGCCTGTTGTACATAACAGAAGGTTAGCTTTGATGAATTTCAAAATTCTCTTTCTGATATCTAAGAAACAGACAGTAAAATAATTGTCTTTTTTCAGTCTGATTTTTTCTTTTATTCAAAAACGTACAATTGTTAGAAAAACAGACTGATAGTTTTATATATATTGCTCACTACATTACTTATGCTGCTAGAGAAAATGTGTTTCCTATTTGATGAAGATTTGAGCCTGTTTGTATTTTATAATTGTTGCAGTGCTGCCAGTGCAGTCAGGATTCTGCACAGATAAAGCTAATTTGTAGTGGAATATGCTCATCTTTAATTATATTACTCCTTAGGAGTGGCACTGTGCTCAAATCAAAGACCACAATTGTGACTATTGCTTTTATTTGAAAAAGAGACTTTTAAAATAAACATGTCAAGAATGTGGGTTTAAAGAGACGAGGTGCAAATTTGAGCTTCTTAAAGGCTGCATACAATAGAAATATTATTAATGTTTCAGAACAGTGGTGCCTTTTACTTACAGCTCAAAATCTTTTTTAGTAGTTTAAATTCCCAAATTACTAATGAACTTTAAATGAACAGATTAACATAAGATTGGAAGTCTAAAAGCTAAAAACATTGCTTTGAAATTGGCAAAAGATAGATTTCACTACTCACCTGACTGGGTGCCTCTCATTTATATGTTTCATTTTCCTTTGCAAAGAAACTTATTTCTACATTTCTCTTTTAATACCCAGTCAGTAATCTATCTGGCGAGAATGGAGTAGGTTTTCAATTAATAAAATGTTATAACAACATTGTTTAATGTGTTGCAGATGAAACAGTTATTTCATGGGTCATTAATGTGTTTAACGCCTGGAATGGTTTATTAAAACAAGCCCTTGTTATTGTTATGAATGTGTTTATTGTCATCTGTGATACAAAATGTACAACAAATTTCACAAGTTTCTGGGTATTAGTTTATAGAAGTAGCAATTACTCTTACTAGGAAAACAGATTCTCTTCTATTTTTCTTGGAATTCTGTGCTGAGTAGCCAAGCTCGGGCTTTAAATCAGCTGTGTTAGTCTGGCTTGTATTGGCCTTTCCCAGCAGAAATGGCAGCTGTTATTGCCAGTGGTTTGCAGAATTTGTGGTACCAGGAAAAATTAATCTCAAGCAACCCTGAATTAAAGGATGCTCGGGCGGCTCTGAGCGGTGACATTTGGCCATGTACAGAGCAAGAGGGACACTGTGGAAATTGAGACCTTTAGGATTCACTTGGCAGCTCTGGTAGCCACTCCCAGCTGGGCTGGGACACAGCTCAGAGCTGGGTGCTTTGCAGATGAACTTCAGAGTCTTTACAGAGTCATTTCTCTTTGTTTGGTGTGGAATTAAATATTTTATTCTACACCTGATGAGGTAGTTGGGCATTTTGCAGTTTCCTTTCAGAGCATGTGGGTGCCCAGCTGCAGGGCCCTGGGGGGCAGGTGGGTGACAGGCTGAGAGCCCTGGAGGCAGCAGTGGCTCTGGCACAGGGCCATGCTGTGCCTTTGGCCTGATGGTGCTGGCCTGCTAAACAATAGTTTGAAGATTTTCATATCCTCAGTAACATTGTAATTCTCAGTGTGGATGATACAGAGTCATTTTTCTGAGGCATACTCTCTTCTCATTGTCCAATGAATGGGCACCCTGTTAATGAGAGAGGGAAATGTCTTCTGTTGTTCTTAAAAATAGGCCACTCATAGAAACTGCTAGAAAGGACCTGTCCATAGGAAACGAAGTGGCAGCAGCTGCCAAAGACACCTGTCTGAATAGCAGGCACTAAACTAAACTAAAAAATAATAAAAATTGAAACAGGTAGGTTATTGCCCATTGAGGTCATGAGGGACTCCTGCCTGAAAGCACAGTAACATTGGCAGAACAGTCCAGGAAAAGGGACTGTGACTATTTTATAATAATAGTACCTAAATCAAGATCCATCAGCTCCAGAAAATATTGTGAGGTGCCATATGAATCTGGGGGAAAGGATCTAGCTCACTGGGAAAGCTGTCAGGAATTGGAGCA
This sequence comes from Peucedramus taeniatus, assembly GCA_013400575.1. NCBI lineage: Eukaryota > Metazoa > Chordata > Aves > Passeriformes > Fringillidae > Peucedramus > Peucedramus taeniatus. The sequence continues at coordinate 192,668 of WBNO01021101.1, read as the reverse complement.
GAAGCTGAGTGTCTGATATTCCTAAGAACTGAGCTCAGAAGGAACTCAGATGTATATGGCTGTGGACACCAGCTGTGCATTAAGCCTAGGCCATGGCTGTAAGCTATTCTGCCTCCTGAGTTTAAACTCTAAAATCAGGTGCTAATCAGGTGCTGTTTTCATAAGCCAGCTGAATGAGGCAGATGCTGCAGCTGGTCTGGATGTGCTGTACCTGGCCAAAGACTTAGGTGGGTCCAGCCACCCTTGCTCTTGGGTAATTTGAAAACTTCCTTTGAAATTCCTGCTATTCTCTGCTGTTACCGCTCCTGTTTTCCCTTGGACAGCTTACCCAATACTCAGCTTCCACTTTGAGTTTGCAAATGTTGAAGAAATGTGAAGTCTCTTTAGAGTTTTTAATTACTCTATGTTGTCAGGTAGCTGGAAAAAAACAAAACCTGGGTCTGGTAATACAAAACATGATGAGACCTGCTTTTCTGATTCACTTTAGAAACTAACAAGTAAACAAAGAAACCTCTTAGAAAAGAAAAAAATCCCCCCAAAACCTAAAGAAAACATATCCCTGAACATAGCTACCAACACTTGTAGCATTTTTTATACATAAAAATGCCATGTAACCCCCGAGTCTGTCCCTCTGCAATTCCTTGCACAATTCTTGTTACCTTTGATAATGTTTGTTAGTTGTCATGCTCCCTCACACTCTCCCCACGTTCCTTACTGCATAATAAGGACCTTTGAAGTCTGCCTTTGATTTGGGAGCTGAAGCACCTGAGTTGTGGAGATTGTAACAAAACTGCTAACAGCATTTATCTGACGTTCTGGGACTTAATTTCAACTATCCAGGGTTTGTTTGCAATGTGTCGTCACTGTTTGCATACAGCAGACCTAAGCTTGCACTGCTAATTTGGAGAGAAGCTCCTCATGCCAAGAGACTCATCAGATCAGAGCCCAGATCTGTGATCTGAGTCACACATGTATTGTGATCATGCTGTTGGGTGCCTTGTCCAAGAGGAGTGTGATTCAATATGCTTTAAAGTATGGTAGAAGCTTGGGAGGAAGAGTGGGGAGTCTGATTTAAAATGCCTCTACAAAATGGTGTAGAAATTAAATGATAAAGAAGTTGTGAATTAGGTGGTGCTAAAGCAGCAGCAGCAGCAGCCCCTGTGGGTGGGTGGAGGGCTGTGACCAGCCTGTCCTTGTCTGCAAGAGCTGAAGGACTTGATAGCAAGTGAGGCAGCCAAGAATTGTGACCTCTCTGGGCTGTGTTGGGGATCATGTGAGGAATCTGCAGGCTCACAGGAAAGTAACTGGGTAAGAACAAAGTTCCCAAAGAGAAAACACTCCAGGACAGGGTGGTGGGGCATCTCCAGTAAGAATTTGAATTTGAATAAAGAATTTTAAGCATTTCAGAGACAAGTCCTTGTCCCTTAGTTTGGTAGTTGTATGATTTTGACCTTGCTGTGAGCTCTGTGTATTTTTTCACCATGTGACACAGCGTTTTGTTAGAGACTCACAGCTGAGCATGCTGTGAATGACTGGCTCCAGCAGAGACCACAGCACCATGTTGCAGAGGCAGTGAGTCCTGGTAGTGAACCCTGGCACCTGGAGTCGTGTTGGTCTGGCAGGTATCTGGGTGGTTTGCCCTGTCCCTGGCACCTTCCTGTTTGGCATCACATCTCTGGGTGGTGCTGCTCTGCCTGGTGTCACTGTGCTCCTACTGCCTCACCCCTGAGGGTGCTTCCACAGAAGAGATTTTCACTTGTGGTTTGCTGGTCTCACATTGCACCTCCCACCCTGTCAGTGGTGCAAGGAAAGCATTAATGACATTTGCAGTATGTGCCTTAAACAAGTGCTCAGTGGTGAAAATTGTTGCAGGAAACATCCCGGGTGCCTACACACAAACCACAAAGGGGCAAAACTTCAGGCCTGGGTAGGCAGAACAAAACTGATGCTTTGCAATGCCAGGTTCCAGTGTATATGCAGTATATATGCAGTAGATTTTGCAGTATGTCATATAACAAGTCTGTGCAAGTGGCGCCACAAATGAGTGACTTGATTTTGAGAGTACCTATCTTATATGAACCCAAAGTAGCCCCAATGACCCCCAAAATAAGTTGCTCAGTTTTAAGAAACAAATCAGTGGGCCCTCATGTTTTTGGGTTTGGGTTTTGCTTTTGGTTTTTTTCCTCTTTTCATGTCTCTTCTGTGGTTTATATGAGAACAGAAGAGAGTAGAGGGACTGGATGGGCACACAGACCAAAAAATGACAAGTTCTTCATGTTCTTCAGGCAATATAATGTGTGTGAATATCTTGTCACCAACCCATCTCTTAGATCCAGATGAAGACATAATTTTTTTTATGAATTGACATGTACTGTTTCTTGTACACTTTTTTTTTTGAGAATCAAATTAGGTAACTTTACTTTTCTACAGAGACATGAAGTGGAGCATGGGAGTTTTTTCACTGCCAGAGAAAGAAGCTGCTGCTTGTAGGATCTCCTGATAACTGCAGTTTGACAGCTCTATTAGTGATGATGGTGTGTGTGGAGGGGAGAGGAAGGACACTTCTTCAGTGGTGGCAGTACCAAGTGCAACTGTTTTGTATTCTATTAAGTAAGGATTTAATCTCTGACAGAGAAAAGCATCCTGTTAGTTTGATTTGTTTTGATTGGCAGTGAAGTCCAATCCTGTAAAAATTTAGATTAATGGATTCTTTTATCTAAGCTTTACTTGTGGAGAAAAAGAATATTGAGGATTTCTTCTAGAGATATGCTGACTTGACTAAAAGTAAAGGGAATAATTTACAGTCAGGGACAACTGAGGATTTCACTCTTTGCATTGCAGTGCATTTGCTTCAACTTAAATACATCCTTTAAAATATTGCATCAGCTTATGTTACATTGACAGTGATGAATTCCTCAGGCAATAGAATATATAATAGTTTAAGTCAACTTCTGAAATCAGGGCACAGTAAGCATAGCCATAAATGCTGGGTTTTGCTTAGTTATTCCTTAGTTATTTTGGTTGGCAAATTTCTCAATTCCCTTAAACTATCTCATGCAGTGTGGGGTGAGATCTGAGCCCTACATCCTCCTGTAGGCACTTCCATGGGGCACTTCCATCAGTCCTCACATGACCAGAGTCTCACTGGAGGTATTGCATATTTAAATGATGGAAGGCTGTAGACATTGATTTTAATCAAGGCTTCAGTATTGCTCAAAAATGTTCTGAAAAGTAATTTCCTAGTTATATTTTTAAATGTCTTGTTGAATGTTCTCAGAGATTAAAATTATATCAGGGTAGGAATTCAGGATAGAATTACTGTATGGAAATGATTCTTAAAATGCAGAGTAAGTAAGCGAAAATTAGGACATCTCTCAATGTAATGGCTGGATGCATTTATCTGTCAAAATAAATACTAACTCTATTACAAGCTATACTAAATATTGGATGCTTAATGAGTTGCTAACAGAAGAGCAACCTATCTTTTATTAATATAATTTTTTCACTTAGTACTCCAGGGTACTTTGAAAAACACCTTTGATGAAACTGTATAAATTAAAGCACTAGAGTTTACACATTCCTTTCCTTTTCTTTTCTTTTTTTAAAGTCTCCTTACTCCATTATTTGCTTTCCATTGTCTGTTGATGCATTGCTATTTTATATATTTTTGAGAACTTATTCTTTTACAAATCAATGTAAAATAAGCTATATATTTGTCATAGGCTGTGAGATGTGTCCTTTAGCAATAGGACTAAATATTACTTTTATGGCATGACTGTCTGAAGTGATTAGAATTGTTGAGAGTAGGACAGTTTGATGGACAGATATCTTTATGGTTCCTTTGATGAGGCCTTCTATGAAGCAAGTGCTGAATGTCTTTATAATGTGTGCAACAGGGTGGTGACAGCTGTTTAAGAGAGTATGCCTACACAGTCACCCTAAAGTTGTTTTGAGAAGGGGAAGACATTTTGGACTATATTTTGCTTTTTTAAAATCCATGTATGTAATTAGAATTATAGAAGGGTAAAAATTATTTGGGTTGGAAGCGGCCTTAAAGATCATCTCATTCCAACCCCCTATGATGGGCAGGAAACCTTCCACCAGACCAGGTTGCTCAACCTGCCTGGCCTTGAGCTTCTCTGTCCAAGGCTTCATCACCCTCACATTAAAGAATGGCTCCCTAATATCTCATCCAAAGCCCCTTGCTGTCCATTTAGAGCCATTCCTCCTCTCCCTGTCACTGGAGAGCCCAGAGAGGTGGCCAGTGTTCCCCTCAATAAATGTCTCTGTACCTGAGGGGTTTTTAGTACTCATGGAGGATGACAACAGATTGATCTGAGTCAAAGCCATTTCAGCCTGCAGAGGAATCAGACAAGTTATTTCTCTTCTGGTTTTGGTTCCACACATCATGGCCTTGTTTGATTGTCATGCTCAGTAAACCAGTGGTTGAGCTTTGCCTGACTTGTTTTTAGACCACCAGGTTTTGCCTAACTTCAATCTAAGGCTGTAAAGCAGATCAGGTTCAATCAAAACTTGATACTGTCTGCTTGAGAAGTTCATGAATTTTTGTCGGAACTTATCTCTTGTTTTTGCTTAATGTTACCAAAATCTTGAATGCTTTTAATACTCATTTATCACATTTATGGGTAAAGTTTATGTAGAAGAGCTTGTGATATTCTCTAAAATTCTCCCAGTATTCTCAGTGGATTATTTTTGGATATGTGAGCTTTTCAGTTTTCATATAGTAATGTAATTAGGATGTCATGTGGGTGCTTCAGTGCACTTGTATTTCCATGTGTGCTTCTGATGTAGGATGATTTTCGTTGTTAAACATTTCTTTGATAAACATCTCAAACATAATGAGATGCTACTGATCCTTTCAGTTTGGTATTGGCCTTTGGTAGTGTCAGGGAAAAAATAAGAGTAAAGATAATTGATGGAAATTTTGTTTTCTTGATTTTAGCTCCCTTCTTAGAAGACTTTTGTTTGCCCAGGAGCTACAGAAAAATGCCATGGACTTTAATATTGCAATGAACTCCCTGCCTTCTTTCCAAACCACTGTACACACGTAAAAAACGGCTTATACTTCTTTGTCTGAAAGCTCTGGTATAGGTACCATAGGTTGTTCAGGGCCACAGCACTGTACCACAAAGCAAAAAATGAAAATCCTGTTCCTTTTGATTTAAAAACTGAGCAGCCATAAAAGTTAAACTGAAAGTGCAGAAAATACATTGTTTGTTGTTTTCATATGCACATATAATATGAATAATAAGGGATTGGATATTATATGAAACATTTTCTTCCATATAATATGTCTTATCAGTCCAGCTCTAAATGGCCAATTACAAAATATTGTTGTTGCCATTCCTAGATTTTACTGAAGCTCTTAAGATTGAAAAAAAAAAAGGCTAAAGAAATCAGGAAAAGATACAGAAAAGAAAAGCTGAAATTAAGTGGATGCAGAAAACCCACACAAGCATCAGATAGTATCAGAAAAAGGGACAGTTAAGAATTCATGGGCTTGTGTATAAAATTAGATTCTGGGTCAGTGCAAGTCAAGAGAATTTAGTCTCAATAAAATCATAGATGCAACCGAAATGACAAGACTTGGAGTAAATGGTTTGTAACCCTTGTCATCACATTTTGTTGCCTCAGTGTAAGGGCCAGAAAGGCCTGTATTGTGTAGCAATAAAGGGAGAACAAAAGGAAGGCTTTTAGGGGTAGAACACCTCCAAGAAAGTACTGTCTGCACAATAATGGAGAAAGTTAGTTTTTATGAGAGAAGGTTATTCTGATCATCTTCAGCTTGGCTGAAGAAAACCAGCAGAGTTTTTCTTCATGCAATAAAGTAATGTCTGTAAGCTAAAATGATTGGAGTAATAGGCAGAGTGATATGGTTTCACAAAAGACTTTGAATGACTTCCAGATGCCACTGCCAATACAAGACACAATCAAAATGACCCTGTAGTTAACAGCAGTAAATTTTCACAGAAAGGTGCCCTGAAGCAAATGGGTGTTTCAGCCAATAAGTCTGATGTTTTGATCTTTCTGTATCAAGTGCTCCGCTTTTGGCACACACACTCATCTCTAAGGAACTACAGTCCTTTACTGGAAATATTCAAAGCATTTAAGAAGTAGGAAAAGCAGTGTGGTACAGTATGGATGATGAGCCAAGCTGGCACTGGCTGGGGAAGCATGGGGAAAATGAGGGTGAGCCCTGTGCACAGGATCTGGATTGTGAACTTGTGAGGTTAACTTGATCTGTACTGGACCCAGCTGCAGATGCACTTTTATGCTAAAGAAGGATTTGTTTTAACAGTATGGGCTTTAACAGAAGGAGACACAACTATCAAATACAGAATTAATATGATTTCCTGCTGTAGGGAAGCAGTATTTGAGTATAAAGATCCATGAGGCAGGGTGTGCATCTTCTCTAACACATGTTGCTTCTTTGTATGGCCACCCTTGTCCCAGCCAAGGAAAGGCTTCCAGGAGCACAGAACCACTGCCTCTGTTGAGGGCTGAGTTATAAAAAGTAAGGGAAAGTCATTTGGGCTAAACTTTTACCTCCATGCTGAGCAGATTTTTGAAAACTGATTTGTACTTGTCTATACTTAATAAGAGAGCACCAGGAAGGTCAGACTCTGTTGTGGAAGTCCAGTGGGCTCCCACAATTGCTGTTTTGTTCTGTGTCATTTCATTAAGGATCATTGCACCTGCTACTAATTGCAATGTGGCTTATTAATAATGAAAGAGTTTTCAAAATCTAATTTATTTCTCATGTTTCTGGCTGTTCAAACAATGATTATAGATTAATCAGGTTGCTGAATCAATTTGTGAGCTATTTATTCTCTTATTAACTTTTTGAAAAATCTTCTTTTCTGTTTACATGTTCCTTCATTGTGTATTGATCTGTGTGTGGTCAAAAAAAAAAGTTTTCATAGGCAGATTGCATCTGACTTTACCTTCAGGGCCTTGCTTCTTTTTATTTACAAATGTGGTAAATGTTGTGCAGATGTAGGAGACACAGTTTGTGCCCTCGAGAAACAGTAGAAACCAAACCATGCAAGCACTTGTGTTTCTGAGACGTGGAGTACAAGAAAAATAAACTGGGTGATTTGTACATCGATCGCTACTTCCACACGTTTGATTGTTGGATTAAAGATAAAAATGTGCAGTTTTATGTGGTGCTTGCCAACAGAGATCTTTAGGAGTGTTTAGGATTACTGGACTGGTTCTCCAGCCTGCTGCAGTGAATGCACTCCAGACAGGCAGGGCAGTGTTCTGTGTTTAAAACAGCTTTAAAATCCCACTCAGACAGGACTGGTTTATACCTACTGCTGTTATTTGTAATGGCCAAGAATAATTGAAAGTCAGTAAAGAAAGATGCTTTTCTCTCTCTCTCTCTATATATATTCCTCATCCCACCCCAATTTTGTTTACTTTCTGACAACAGTTTGTATCTCATCATTTGCAATGTCTTCCTGAATCCTCAGTCATCCTGTTTCCCTATTGTTTATGTGGGTATTTCTCACTACATCAAAAAAAGAAATGTTTAAAAATACAGAAATTCAATTCTTAGTCAAAAAAACAAAATAACCAGCCCCAGCTGGAGGAAAAAGTGAAGTCTTGGGCAATTATAGTAACTATTGCTGCACTTAATTTATTAAAAAATATATTTAATTCATTAAAAAGGAAGGAAGCAAACTGCATGTTGACAGTGCTGGCTCTGTAAGCCTGTGAAAATAACTTCACCTGCTACTGCTGTATGCTGCTAATATCTAACCAATGTTTCCATCTCTTTTAGGACCAGAGTCACACCCAAGTTTCCCAGTACCGCCAGGATCACTCCCTGATTATGAGATCTATTGTCCATATGACTGATGCTGCTCATTCGGGAATTATGGCTCCGTCTCAGCTCACCACCATTAACCAGTCGCAGCTCAGCGCGCAGCTGGGGCTAAATTTAGGAGGCACTAATTTGCCACACACTTCTCCCTCCCCTCCTGCAAGTAAATCAGCCACTCCTTCCCCATCTAGCTCTATCAATGAAGAAGATGCAGATGAATCAAACAGAGTAAGTTATTCCATGTGCTGCAGAGAGCAAACCTCACACATCCACACGCTGGATTTTCATGGATGTGGCAGTATCCGCTCAGCTGCAATGTGGTCATTGAAAATACAAATGTTACAGTAAAATGGAATATGATTAATTTGCTGATTACCTTCTTTATTAAGAAGTTTCCATACTACATTCATAATAATGAACCTAAGAACAGACATATATATATATATATTTCTTTTGGGCTAATTTGACTCAGGTTTTCAGATCTGTTAAATCTCTTCAGGCATCAGTCTTGGACAGTTTTGTCATTTTGGTATTCTCTGGAGTAATGTAAAGCATAGATGTGTTTAGAGAGAAGTAAAATAAGCTTTCTTGTAACTGAAAATTTAGTTAACTTATGGCTTCCTTTAAATAAATCGCTTATAAAAGGAAAAATATTGACCAAATGAAGAACAAATGTTGTTATAGCAGTATATGTAAAAGCTTAATTTAAGACTGCTCCATGAAAGGTTTTTTCATTAGGTTGATGGAAGTTATACTTGGGGAAAGCTGAGTGTAGAGGGTCCTCAAAATATCAAAGTAAATTACTATATAGAGATATGCATCATATTACACACCATATTTAGAGCCACTTGATCCCCTTGTTGCAATAATCTGTGCATAGCTCAACAAAAGAGGGTCCAGGGCACGAGGCACATGCAGGGAGCAGAGCTGGTGGGATCCCCCTCCCAGAGGGAAGAGAGGGGCTGTCAGTGCCTGGCCAGAGCCCAGAGCTCCCAGTGCTCCCCCACAGGCACCTGCCCTGCCCTGGGGGCCTGGGGGGCACAGCCAGTGCTCCTGCAGGTGGGCACACACTGCTGAGTTGCTGCTGCTGCTTTTTGCCTGAAGGGTGGGATTTTTAACCCCTGGCCCATGTCTAAGTTGCCAGTCTAAGCCTGGGAATTGGGAAATGCCTCCAAGCTTTTGCCTTTTGAGTCTCAACTGCTGAGACTTCAAGGAAAAACATAGATGGCCTCTTCAAAATATGCTATGAACTAAATATTTTTTTTTTATTACAAATTAGCATTGGGGTGTCCTTTTTCAGGTCATTTAAGGCCATTCAGGTCATTTAAGCCATGCTTAAAATGAGTAGTAACTACGCCTGCATTTAGTTCCAGTAGATCCAATGATATTATGCTCTCTCTCTCTACTCTTTGGTAGAGAGAAGGGCCTGCACAACAGGACTCTCCCAAGTGCTGCCTACATAATAGCTTTATCCATATAATATTATGACTGGCTGTAAATAATTTTTTGCAATTTATCTTCATTCATTATATTCATGCATTTATTGATTGTTCTTGTTCTTACTGTTCCTTAGGCTACTGGAGAAAAAAGAGCTGCCCCAGATTCTGGCAAGAAGCCCAAGACCCCAAAGAAGAAGAAAAAGAAAGACCCCAATGAGCCACAAAAGCCAGTGTCAGCATATGCCCTTTTCTTCAGGGACACACAAGCTGCAATTAAAGGACAGAACCCGAATGCTACATTTGGAGATGTTTCAAAAATTGTGGCATCTATGTGGGACAGTTTAGGAGAAGAACAAAAACAGGTAAGTTGATGCAGGGTTGCCTCACAAGAAGCAGTATAGTAATCCTTGTAAAAATATCCTCCTATCTCTGCTCTGAGTGGACCATGCTACTTGCTGATGTAGAACTCTACCTCTGCAGAGCTAAACTGAGTTTTGAACTTGCTGAAGACCTGACATTTGAAAATTATTTTTTGTAAGAGCCAACAGCTAGTGTTAAATGACTGTATTTGTCTTTAAATTTTGTAGGGCAGTTTGTAAAAGAGCTCAGGTTAGAGTGTCCTAGAGTCCTCTTAAAACCATCTTTTGATGATTCCTATTTCAAAGCCCTTGTTTCCTATTAATAAGCTAGAAAAGAGGAAGGTACAGCATATTTACCATTTCCTTTGATCTGCCTTATGAATTTGTTACAAAGCGTGTTGATTTCTAACCTTTGAAGCCAATCCTCTGAGTCTCATTACAATGTTGTGTGTGAAATGCTATCTCCAACTCCAACTTGGTACAGAGTGATGAGTTTTGTACTTCCTTGAGGGTTATTCTTCTTCCTATACGCATGGAATGGCTGCATATGGATTGAAGTGGGTTAAAAAATGCCCTTTGTTTATCTGTTCCCAGTAGCAGTTAATAGAAGCTTCTGTGGGAGGACAGATTCGCAGATAGGATACCTTTTGGCAAGAGATGAATGGTACTTGTTTATGAAATACATTTAGGAACTTTTAGTCTGATCTAAAAGATGATAATGAACATGATTTAAAGGTGAACTTTAAATTTACTCATGATTAAAAATACAGATTTAGTCATTTTTGCCTAACAGTTCTTGTTTAACTCAATGGGATTCTCTCATGCTGGCTTTGGGGCAAGTCCAAGCTCTTTGATCCACCTTTTTTGAAGGTGTAAAGATTTTTTTATATGTAGTTCAACTATTTGTTTTGAAAAAAAAACTGCACAGGTGTATTTTGCTATTCTAGACTTCTGCTGACACATTTTGGCATTTTTAATACCCAATGTTCTAATATCCCTGCTACTTGGAGCCAATAAAATACTGTTTTCTGGAGAAGGAAAGAGTCCATAGGTAGTCTTGTCAATGAGTTGGCTGCTGAGACTGATGTCAAATAGCAGCCTTTTGTTATTCCTGATAGTCAACATAAATTGTACTTCAAGTCCAGCAAGTAGCCCTGAAAGCCTGTGACCACCTGCAAGAATATTTAGGACTTTCAAGGAGGAAAAAGCACTTCTAACAGTAGAATGTTTTCAGGGGTTTTGTTTATGTTTTTTGTTTCTGTGCAAGCGATTTTGAGAGCATTCTGGCAAAAACATCTTAATAGTTGAAGATGGTGAAATTGTGGTCTCTTTTAATAGGTATATAAAAGAAAAACTGAAGCTGCCAAAAAAGAATACCTAAAGGCACTTGCTGCCTACAGAGCAAGCCTTGTTTCTAAGGTAAGTCTAATATTGCCTTCGATGTAATGCAAGTGAGCTTTTACCAATGATATTGAAATATTTGGGGCAAGGAGGGGATGTTGTGCACAATAGAAGTAGGATCCTAGGATTTCTGTAATACAGCTCTACAAGAGGTTGTGCTGCTGCTTGAACCCTGCTTAGTCTCTGCAAAAATAAATTCATCTCTCTACTGGCATACTAATGATTACCAGAAAACATCTTTGTAATTGTACATCTTACTTGAGCAGCGGAGGCAAAGTAATGCATTTCACCACAAAAATAAAATTCAGTCATGAAAATTATACTGAGCTTTTGACATTAATATTTGCAAGCTGTTTGCAGAGGTTTGTTTTTCCTCAAGTGCTGCTTCTCAAAGGACAGGCTTGTTTTGTGTGGAGTTGGAGAGCAGTTGTTGTGTGACAAAGCTTAAGTATTGCAGGTGAGGGGAAAGAAATGCGTGGTGGCTCTGAATTTGGAGAGTACTAAAAAACAAACTAGCTGGCAGTGAGCCACAATGAGTATTTTAGTGGATCCTGAGTTAAAATAAAACCTGTGAAGAAAACAAAGCTCTGCTGTCTTATTTGAGAATTTACCTTTCTAGACAGCAGCACTATGCAGGTTGTAGTTCTGTTGCATCTGAATATCATAAATGGAAATGTGATTATAGACATCTAAAATATGGGTAAAACATGACCAAGGTGGTTATTTATCTAATAATATTTTATAAAGATCAATTACAAAAATATATTCAATCACAAGAAAGCAAGAGAGGGTGGTGTTGTCATGAGAATATTTATTTGAATGTACAACTGCAGAACATTAGTAAATCATATGGAAAGTTGCTGTGTATTTTAATTAATGATTAAGAATACAGCATCAGAAATTATACACGTATTTTTGAAAGCTGGAAGATTTCTTCTCCTTGCATTAAGAAGCTGTGTTTTTCTGTTGCCTCTGGGACTTAGGTAATATTCTAAAAGCCTTCAGTATCACAATGCTAAGTTCAAGATCAGCAGGAATTCTAAATACCTTTGAGAGATATTATTTTGTGAATCTTAAGTTCCCTTTTCAAAACCATCAGAAATCATATTTTTTTTCTCCAAATCCATGGGACCAGGACTGCCAAGTAACTTCTGGGTAGATTGCAGGTGGAAATGACACTCAAAGTCATTGTATCTCCTCTCCTCTAAGTTAAGGCATCCTTGCTGTAGCTTTTTCAGGTGAGATGGTTGCTCAGGGTAGGGATGGGAGAGAGAGACTTGTGCAACACAATTCATTACATTCTCAGCTAAGTGTCTGAAGAGTGTCAGTTAATTGCTCATTGGTTGATAACTCATGGGGTGGGGAGTGTGTGTGCTGCTGACTCCCAAAGAGCAAGGTTTTTTAAAAACACACAAATGTGTTGGGCCTGTTCTAGCTCTTTCATCAAAAAAATGACATCTGTGAAGAAAGTAACATCTGTGACTTCCTGGTGTTGATCAAGGGCACAAGTTAGTTTTTGTCCAGGTAAGACCTGGAGGTGCCATATAGGGAGGCAGATAAAGAGGTGATACAATGTACTGCTGATCAGTGATTGTTTTCAGACTGCAGATTGATATTTTCTGATAGAAAACAAAAGATGGCAAAGGTCTCTGAGTAGCTGTTACTTTTATTACCATGTAAACAGTAACAATGTTTTTTCTGTTGAAAAGACAATTAATTTCTCTTCCAAACACAGGCTGCTGCAGAATCTGCTGAGGCCCAGACAATTCGTTCTGTTCAGCAAACACTGGCATCCACAAATTTGTCTTCCTCCCTCATTCTCAATAGTTCTCTTTCTCAACACGCGACGGTATCGGCATCTCCCCAAACTCTTCAACAGCCCCTTTCCAGAGCAATTGCTCCAAAACCCTTGACCATGAGACTGCCAATGAACCAGATTGTAGCTTCTGTTACCATTGCCCCAAACATGCCGACAAACATTGCAGCTCCATTGATAAGCTCCATGGGCACAAACATGGTGGCAACGCCGTCGTCGTCCCAAGTCAGCCCCTCCATGCAAAGCCAGCAGCACCAGATGCAGCAGCTCCAGCAGCAACAGATGCAGCAGATGCAACAGCAGCAACTACATCAGCATCAAATGCATCAGCAAATACAACAGCAAATGCAGCAGCAGCATTTTCAGCACCACATGCAGCAACATTTGCAGCAGCAGCAGCAGCATCTCCAGCAGCAGATTAATCAACAGCAGATGCAACAGCAACTACAGCACATACAGCTTCAGCAAATGCAGCAGCAGCAAATGCAGCATATGCAACACCAGTCCCAGCCTTCTCCTCAGCAGCATTCCCCGGGAGCCCCGCAGATCACTTCTCCCATCCCTGCCATTGGGAGCCCCCAGCCAGCACCTCAGCAGCACCAGTCACAAATACAATCTCAGACACAGACTCAAGTATTGTCGCAGGTCAGTATTTTCTGAAGATAAATGATCTTGCAACAAGGCTTTGTGTTGATGGAGGGGGTAGGGGTAAACCATATTTGGCTGAAAACTGTAAATTGTTGATGGTAGTTATGCAGGGATGCATAACAGATCAAATGATCCTCTAAAGTGTCTATTAGATAGGCAATAAAGAACTACAATGTAGCTGTGTATCATCTTTTAGCTGACTATAAATCATTTTGTTTAAAAGAAAAAATGCTGTTCTCTTTTTCATGTGATGCCTTTTTAATTTATTTAAGCTTTACCTACAATATGTGAATCAACTGGCCTGATAAATACTTGGACCTTATGACTGCAAAATGGCCTTTCAGAGTTATATGCTATAACCCTTCTTTCTCTAAAAGTGAGTAATGCACTTCAAGGCAGTATGAACTCATGAAGCCCTTAAAGCACAGTTGTAACTACCTGTAAAATTATGATTGGATTTCATACAATCATACTTGTATGACATGAGTTATTTGATGGCATTTTTTGTCATGAAAAAATATAGTAAATCACAGATTTTTGCCAAAGCTCTTATTTTTTTTTCTTTTTCTCTCCTAAATGTCTTCAGAAAAAACAAATGCAAGTAACTGGACATAAATGTTTTACCCAACTTTTCACTTAATTTCTCCAAATAAACCTGCCATAGTTCGTAAGAAAATATATATTGACATTTACCCTCTTACGTTAATTCCAATTACAGAACAAATGTGAATATTATATTCTGTGTCGAAGTGATGAGTTTCAGATTTAATACACTGTATTTTTAAAAGGGAAATGCACTTAAATAAAACTGTTATTACAGAAAGCTAAGATGAGAAATGCAAGTTATTAATACGCTGTAAAACCAGTAGAATATTTAAATGAAACTCCACAACTGAATAATCAATGTAAATATTTTCTTTAAAAGTTGTAAGTTTTCATATCATGTGTTGTAAAGTTTTCATAAATGAGGCTTTAATGTAAACACTGGTAACATGAATTATTAATTGCTACATTGCTTATTGTGTTTTTATGCTGTTTTATACTTTTTTATGAGTTATGATAGCAGCAATTAAGTTGTTTGTATTTTGCTTATCTAAAATAAATGCTTTTATCTTGCTATAGAATAAACACATTTCAGTAAAACTGATGAGGTGTAAGTCTTTGATAGAGAAACTAGAAATGCTTCCTTCTGCAAATGTTTTCTTGGACTTTTTTAAACTCCTTTGGATTTTTATCAGACTTCTGGGTGAACAGGTACCAGTGGGAACACTTGGCTCTTGTACCCTCCAAGATGCTCTGTTGAAGAGTTGTGGGAAACTTCTCTGAGGTGTCTGTGACTTCAGAGAGAGAACGCAAGTGCTGGGGGCACAGAACAGTCATGGTGCCCTGTGCTGAGGATCTGCAGGAACAGGAAAGTGAATCTGTCTCTCAGCCCTAATGTTCAGAGATGGAAATCAGCACAAATTGTTTCTTTGTATCCGAGAGTTCTAGAAGTAAATGCAGCTACTGCTGTGGGCTTCCCTCTGTAGCCTTCCAGCTCTTGGCTTGGGCTGGTCCTGAGTTGTCTGACTTTTATTTTCTCATTAAGGTAGAATGTGATGGAGTGGGGAGGATGGAGGGGGCAGGTCATTCATATGAGGGCTTTGGAAACATTAACACCCTGTGTGTTGTCAGGTTATTAGTGCTGTTCCTATATTTTTTGCTCTGAACAGAAAGGAGAGAACCTCTATTTCCTTGTTTCCCTTCTTCTCCTGCAGTATCTGTGCTGCGAGTGCAGCCTGACCACTATCCCCAGTTGTCTGGCATGATTAATTACAGCATCTGTCCTGTCAGAAGCTATAATGAAGAGGTCTTGATAAAAATTGCAAATTACCACTGGCAACAATCTTAAACTGCTTATGATAAAATGAAAATTAAAAACAGCAAGTGTCAAGCCTGAGCAGAATCCTAATCCCGTTTGAGGCATGGCTACCATGCTCAAAGCACAACCCAAAAATAATGGAATTGAGATCCCCAAAAAGTTGCAGCCAGACTTGAGGGAAGAGGTACTACACCATGTGAGTTTCTTCATAATGAATTCAGCTTTCAATATTTCATCATCCTCAGGTACTCTGCTTGTTATGTACAAATATTGAACAGCAAGAGATTCTAATTATAAATTTATAGATTTCTTGGAGTAGAAAAAATCATATATAAATTGAAGCTTTTCATAATAGGTGTTAGTTGACAGCTACCCATGCTCCTAATAGCCTTAGCATGATATCTAATAATGCCTAGGATGGAGGGTGTTTATTCCAAGTGCAAGGAAGCCTGTCTGCATTAGAAATGGCACGACAGGGGCTGGTTGGGAGAGATTTTGTGTGTGTCAGTTTTAACCAATGTTACGTAACAAAGGAAACCATTTTATAGTCGTTTTTGAAACCTTTAGACAAATGTCTTCAGAAATAATTGCTAAACTGCATGTGACAGTAATTGTGTATTAGTTCTATAATTGTCATTTTGAAGACCTATGAAGTATCGTTGGAAAAATGTCACAAGTGATAAGAGTTAATTACAACTGAAGTCTGTTTTCAACTATTTGCAGCGAGAAGCAGGTGTTATTACACTCATTAAATGGTTTCATAAATCCTGGGTTTTATCACATTTGATTAAGAGCTGCTGAACTACTGATGTTCAATTCCAGGAAAAATAGTTTTAATTACTGCAGCTAAAAAAAAAAAAAAGAAAAAAAGAAAATTAATCATCAAGCAGGACTGTACATTTTAAAAATCAAAATTTGAATCTTGAAAAACTGGAGCATCTCCCTGCTTGCCACAAAATTATATTTTGCATTACCCACAATAGCATATTGCAGAACATCTTGTGTTTCAAACTGTGCAAGTTTGTGTTCATGTTCCCTAAATCGAAGTGAATAACTGTGCTATCATAGGTCATAAATAAAACTGTTAGTTTAAATCGCTTGATATGCAATTTATACAAGAAAAATGCAATAATCTGTATGGTTTCAGTGTCGTGCATGGTTTTTAAGAATGTTTTTCTTCATAGCATTTACAAGCACTTAACTGCTCCCTTCTTTTCCCAAGGTTTCAGATGCTTTATCACCTCGGTTAACCACATTCTACTTTCACATTAACCCAGGTTGACACATGATGAAAGAACATAAGGAGGTTTAATTTTTAGCTGACACAGGGTCATTAGTTTCTAACTTGGAGAACAAAGCCTTTAAATACCTCTGTGCAACATAATCTCAATTTTATATTATCACCTGACCATTATGGTTTGCAGGACAGATGGATTAAATATCTCAAGTTTAACCACAAGTCTTGCACTGACTCTTTTCAATGGGGATTCCTATTTGAATGGCTCCTTTTTCATTTCTCACTTCATGGAGTATTTTGCAGCACTGGACTGCATTCTAACCTTTCCCTCCCCCCTTTGTTTGGCTTTTGTTTTGCAACAGCTGTTATTATCGTTTTTGGTCAGCTGTGATTGCTGGAGGCAAAATAGGACCAGATGGTGTTTTGCTATGCATGAATGGCGAGTTAGAGGAGTTTAGATTGAATAGGCCAAGTTTGAATGGTGTCTATGCACCACCTGCCCTCTTCAGCAGCAGCACACACATCATAGGAGCATGATCTGTCTCAGACCTACTAGAATTGGATGGGAATGGAGAGCGCCTCGTTGGATTTTCTCCATATTTATTGATCTTCCATGCACTAACAGCATAATGCAGTACACAGTCAATTTGAGTTAATTGGATATGACACAGCATGTACATGTAATCTATCACTGGAGTCTCCTGGTACACTTTAGGGTTTGCTGCCACAAGAACATGCAGTATTAGCCTGCATTAATAGGCTAAGTGGATGGAAGTAAACCAGGATCATTGTAGGGTTTGATTTGACAAAATATACTGTAGTTTTACAATTGTACCCTTGAAACTGCCAGAAATGCAGTTAACTATGAACATTTCTGATTTGATAGATGGGGGCTGAGTGTTTTGTCACAGAAAAAATTATATGTCATTCCCACACATTTCTGTGAGGTTTGCCAGTGAAATTTAAACAAATGTAGGGAGCAGTGTCCATAGGGATAGGCCAGTGCCATTTCAAAATAATACTAAAGGGCTGCTTTGGTAACCTAAAACTGGTCAGAGAGGTGGAATTTAAATGTTACATAAATGTAAGAACTATTGTATGCTCTGTTAAGGCTGACTGAAAGACATGGGGTATGAAAGACTTGTGCCTGGATGTTAGAGAAGAAAATACGTATGTTATGAGCAATGAAAAAATATATAACAATAATAAATAATACATAAATTGCTTGCATTGTTACAGCAATTGGATGTTTCAAAGCCTACTTAATATGTGACTGAGGGTTGAGATCATGCTCTAAGTTGGCAGGAGCTGCTCACTCGGCGTCTTTGTCTGTGGTGTCAGGTAGCCAAGTGAGCTACTTTATTATGAAAATTGCATCCAACTGAAAAAATGCTAAATATTTTCAAGTGCCTGTGGGAAAAGCTAGGTTTGTATTAAAGGATTTGGTTCTTAAAGTCACCAAGAAGTTAATGCTTCTCAGGTGCATCGGAGGGAGAGAATTTTCGATTATAATACGAAAATCTTTGAGAAGTGAATGTATTGCTTTGAACAAGCTGCTGTGACACTTCAATAGCCTACACTGGAGATTTAGAATGCATTTTGTTTACCTCAGTTAAAAACCAGAAGTGGTATTTTAAATAGTGGGTTTTCTCGAAGTTCTTGGAGCATTAACATCTTCAGCCCCTAAACAAACCAAAGCAGTGGAGAGTTTTCTTAGAAGGTATATTTAAATTTATTTTAATCTTCTAGGTAAAAAACGTTGGACAGATAATTATACTTGTCCTCCAGTTATAAAGACACTTCTTCCAGGTATCATTTGTTCTCTTTCCTCTCCAGGAATATCTTTATGATGCAGTTCCCTTTGGTCTGTTGTTTTTCTCCAAACTGGAGTTGCTATATCATTGGAACTCTGCTGCTCTAATTATAAAAGAGAGGCTTTGATCCAGAAAATAATTTAAAATGAGCTGATAATTCATGTATAAAAGTAGTAATTTCATTGAAGTGACTACTCATATGCTCTGTTACACAGTTGCTCAAGTGCTTTAATAGGTCAGGGGTCTAATTGCAAAACATTGTATTTGTTTTCCAAACAGATCCCAGTATTTATAATAATAATAATAATAATCAGAACCTGAAAGTAATCTTACATTTTCTGCATTTTCTTTTATTAAATACTATTCAAAACAAGTCACGGGTCTCATTTTCAAGTACAGGTATCTAACCTTAGTGCTGGTTCAATGACTGAATCATCATAAATGTGTAAAGAATTACCCACCTGACAGTGAATTGTATCTGCAGTCATTTAGAAGGATTCTACTGTGCACAGGTCTGAAAACTTCTACCTGGATCAGCAGTCACAGCTCTTGACTGAGCAGATGCCTTAACCAAATATTTGTATTTACAAAACAGAGAAGTAAATGCAGGCAAACAAAGTGCCAGCGTACCTGCTGGCAATATTTGTGAAACCTAAAGGGTTTATTTACTGCAGGCTGGTTTATTTTAGTGCTACAGCCCATACTGTACTGATAACAAACATATACATTGCATTAGCACAAAGTACATACATAATAAACCCCTTGTGTTACAATTTTCTTGCTGGTAGTTAAAGGTACTTAATCTTGGAATTGGTTTTGATATTCCAGGAATCATAAGAATTGACCCTTACATTTAGAAAAATAGTTATTAGCTGTACCATTTCTTACTTTCCTCTTCCTAATTTCGGAAGTGAAGAATATTCAGTGTCTGGAAATCAGAACTCACTTTGGAAAATTCTGCTGTATGGACTGTTGATCAGGGGATTATCACTGCTGCCCTGATGTGCATGTGTACATATATATACATATATATATATATATTTAAAATAAATGAAGTCTTGCACCCTGCTCCTATCTGCTCACCACCTGTGGAAAGCTTGTCCAGAAGAACTCCTCTTTTAGCCCACCTTCATTTTCCTCCTGTTCCTGTGGGTCATAAGGAGATTAATAGATTGTGCACATACACAATACATATTTGTTTTACTAAAGAAATGTCCAGATGGGTGCATTTAATTGTATGTGGCAAATGTCTAAAATATACATAAATGTAGGCATGCATTTGGGGATTTTGGGGTTAACATGTAAGGTGCTTTGCTGCACAGACTGTCAAAGGATTTGGTTACTGCTTAGCATGCCTTGGCATTGACAGAATATAGATGAAGCTAGTGATAATTATCATCCTTGTGTAAACAGACTTTCTCCCTTATAGAATGGTGGCAGATAAATCTATAAGAGTTTTGGTCAATTACAGCAGACAAGTATATTACAGCAAATCCTGAGCCCATGGTGAAATACAAGTAATTCTGAGTGTCAATTTCGATACCTGTGTTTCTGTAAAAGCTGGGCAATCTCTTTTTTATTTCCTTTTTTCTTTTAACCCAAGGCAAATGAAGTTATCTTTCACTTCAGAAAATGACCAGAACTTGCTAGCAGGCTTGGACAAATTAGACATCCTTGAATAAAAATCATGATACTTCCACATTCATTTCTGTTGATGTTTCCTGTAGCTGTACTTGGCTTTCAACTGAAGGTGGAGTTTGTTCTAATTATTTCTTTCCATTTTCAAAGAAGAAGATCAGCGAAAAAAAAAAAGAAAAAAAAGGAACTGATGCACAATTCTGCATCCCTGCCTGCTCAGCTGCACAGCAGGCAGCTCCCACTGGGAATGGGTGCTGGTCCCAGGGCTGCCAGG
Organism: Peucedramus taeniatus; assembly: GCA_013400575.1. Classification (NCBI taxonomy): domain Eukaryota; kingdom Metazoa; phylum Chordata; class Aves; order Passeriformes; family Fringillidae; genus Peucedramus; species Peucedramus taeniatus. The sequence goes on along the minus strand of WBNO01021101.1, from coordinate 172,332 downwards.
CACAGCTGGATGTGGGTGCACCACAAGCTCCATGCTCATCTCATTTCATGTCACCTTGGTGTTAGAAGCCAAAGCAAGGTATAATGGATAATTTCAAAGGGAGCAGAGCAGCCCATGGTGGGCCATGCATCCCCTGGTCCCCATGGCCATCGTGTGTGCAGCTGCAGCCCCTGCTGGGGCAGGAGATCTCCCGGTGCCAGTAGGGCCCATTTGCAGCAGCACCACTGAGCACTGAGCACCACACTACAGAAAATTAACACAAGCTTCGTGTTGTACTCAGGGCTAAATAAGAGCCCATGAATCCAGTAAAAATAATCCACATAATTTCAGGATACTTTGGACCAGAGTTTAGCTGAAAATGGACGGAGAAATGCAGCCATTATGAGCACTTTTGTAATTTTTTCCAATGACGTAGGAATGTTTCTTGGAGAAAGAGAATTTGAAGGAGAGGGAGGAACAGCAATTTTCCTTCTGAATTGAGAAAATTAAAACTGTTGGGTGTGTGTTGCTATCACAGCAAAGTGTTTCTATCCAGGCTCAGTGTTTCAGCATGTAAACAACTTCCACTGAAATCTGCAAAGTGCCTGTGCAAAGCATCTGGGAAAATATTTGTGCTTTAAATGCATTAAGCAAAATGATAATGTTATTTGACTTTGGTTAATCAATAACAGAGGAGAAATATAATGCTTTAATAAGCTTCTGCCATACAATACAAAGTCAATGAGATAAAAAATACTTTGTTCTTTTTTTTAAATGTGCATAAATTACAGTGGGGTTTCATATTAGGGAGTGTGGGTTTTTTCCCCCTACTGCTATCTGTATATTTTATCTGCAGTTTGTTGCTTTAGAACAACGTATTTGTCCACTGTAGACAAAATATGCACTTTGTTCAATTCCTTACTTGAGGTCAAATTCTCTTGAGAAGAACAAGTGTGGGTTGTGTAGCTGTCAAAAGAGGGTTTAGTGCTTGACCCTAAGAAGCATTCAAAGCCCAGATCTTTCTTTTTTTATTGCTTTTCATTTTCATTGTTTGTACTTTATACTTAAGAAGGGGCCTCTGCACAGGGGAAAGCCCCTGCTTTCGTATTCACAACCAGCAGCCTTCTACTGAAACACCTCAAAAGCTTTTCACAGCAAGAATTTGGAAACCACTGCTCTGTGTCAACTGCTGGTGCATAATCAGGCTGCACATGGAGGGGCTGGGGCAGGATGTGAGGTGCACGTGCCGGATGGAGCCCAGGGAGGATGGGATGGAGGTGCTGTAGGGATTTGGGGCATATGCATAAGTGTTCTGGCAATAAACAGAACAGAAGGTCTGTAAGCTTGGATGCAGTAAAGGAGGAGTGTGAATCAAAAAGGTAAGTTGCTGAATTGATGTCGCTAAGAAGGTACAGACAATAGTTGTTTAACTGGACACTCACTGAAAATTGATTATACACTTCTGTAAATCTGTGCTCCAACAGAAATTGTCTTACCTTCTCTACAGATGGTGTTTATATAGTGTGCACAAGCTCAGAGTTAGAAATAGCCATAAAAAAGGCCAGAAATTTTTTGAAATTATTCACAATTACTCTTGTGTAATTGGAAAATGTAAGTTTTGCATTACATTTTATTTTATGGAACTACAGTGCAATTATACTTGTAAAAGCTATTGCCAGTATGAGGTACCTTATTTGTAAAAAATGTAAAATGCTTGTAGCATTCCTAACTGGATAGGAGTTTTGGTTAACATACAGAAGTGGAAAAGGTGATTTCAAATCCTCTCCATCCAGGTTGGTAAGACTGTTGGCCTTATCTTTTTTATCTTGGGTAGTAACTCACTTCTCCAGGGCCATTCCAAGGGAGCCAGGAGCACAAGAGGACCAAACAAACAGATGGACTGGGAAGCAGAAACCTGAGCAGTGGAGGAAGGTCACCTCTTTGGAAAGTTACACAATCCTTGTGGGAGCCTGGTTCCCAGGTGATTCCACGTGGGAGTGGGCACTGCACAAGCCCTGCCCTCTGCTGCTAAAGGCATGAAACAGAATAAAAGGAGATGACAAGAGAATTGGTCATCTACATAAATTGAGACAAACTACATATACTAAGTATTCTGGGATAATCTGCACCCTTAAGAAACCCTAACAAGGAGCAGTTGCTGGCCTGCTCAGAACAGGATCTCCAAATAGGCATTCATGTGGGGAAGCATGGTTTTAATTACACAGATCTCCAGTCAGTATCTGGGAGCCAAGGAAATGCAAAGGTACATGAGCACTCTGTATCAGCATCATCTGGTTCAGCCAACAAGAAGCATTTCATAGCACAGGAAAATAAAAGTTGAATAATTCAAAAAGCCTTACAATGAAGAAATAAAATAGCATTCAGGTTGAGAGTATCAGAAAAAAAACCAGAACAAAACAAAACAAAAAACAAACCAAAACAAAAAACACCTCAAAAAACCAAAACAAACAAACAAACAAAAAAAAAACAAACACGCAAAAACAAAACACAAACCCACAAAAAACCCCAAAGACAACACTCTCAAAATTACAAACTGTATGAGCTTTCATGTGTAGCAAAAAATTCCTCCAGAATTGTATTTGTTGCTCATAACAGGCAACTGGGAATAACATGACAGGTTTGCAGAGTCCCTGCAGGGCACAGTGCACATACAGGCACTGTCCCAGCCTTGTTCTTGAGGGCAAATGTTGCTTTCTGCTTGCTGCCACTGGTTCAGGGCTGTCATTTTCATGCAGACTCGAGGCCATGTCATTAGTCTGTGCTGCTTGTTCTCCACAGCCAGCCGGCCTCAGCCCGGCACTGCAAACGGTAAAGTGACTTCCAGGATCATCACAGAAAACCCCTGAGACAGGAGGGAACCTTCCCTGTGATGGGGCTCTGTGGGCTCCTGCAGGCCCTGCTGAGGATCAGGGGCATTTTACTGGCTGCATCAGGCATGAGGAAATCAGAATTTTGGATCCCCCATCCCTGGGAGTGTTTCAAGGCCAGGTCAGATGGGGCTCTGATCAGCGTAGTCTTTGTGGAAGGTGTCCCTGCCTCCAGCAGTAAGACTGGAGCTAGGTGAGATGACTTTTAAGGTTCCTTCCAACCCATACCATTCTATGATTCTGTGATGCTGTGATTCTTCTGCCTTCGAACACCTTCACTGGAAGATCCAAAGTTACAGTCAAAACTAATTTAGGGGAAGAATTATTTTAATGCACATGCAAAAAATCTTGTGTAAGATTGTCACCCCCCTTCCGAGGAGCGACACAAGAACGACACGCAGCAGCTCTGGTGAAAGCAAACTAAAAAAACCCTTTATTAAAACATCTGACTCCATATTGAAATGCCAGTGTCATTGGAGGGCTACAGTGCCACCTCCTCAATGTCACTGGGCAACCCAACTGTCCATCAGGTTGCTCATCCTCCATAAAGGAATGCAAAACAATAAAGTATTTACATAAAGTGCATGAGAAAGTTTGTGCAAAGAATGCAAACATCAGAAGGCTCAGTAAAACTTGAGAAAATCAGGGCGACATAAAATTAAAAGCCCAGGGAGAAGGAAGGGGCAGGAGAGATGATTTCCAGCCTGTGATTCTGCATGTTTGATTGTTTGATGTTTTTCTGTTTCTGACACCAGGCTGTTCAAATTGCAGCATCTTGGGGTCAAGGATAGAGGTACAAAATCCCTACTGTCCTTGGAATGGTGAATATTGTAACATGGCACTGATCTGTCTCTGACCTCTGACACCACTGAAAAATGACTGGAAACAAAGCACTGAGGAGAAAGGTGGGCCTGGTGTAATGGATTGGAAATGCCCACAAAAAGACAGCAGCTCCAGGAGCTCCCTGCCATCCTCCCTGTCGGGGTAGTTTGGTGGGTGAGAAGTATAGCATCACCACAGAGACATTCACCTGGCTGATCTTGTGATGGATGTTGGGATTGGGATTGGGCACAAGTCCCTGTGGGCTGACCTGATTGTATTCCAGCCCTCACAGTGCACTGCAAAAACACATCTTCAGGTCTACTGACAGTCAGGCCGTACTGATTCAGCACACGTTCAGATGGAAAAATCTGCTTAAATTTCATGCATTTTAATTACAAAAAAATTGAACAAGAGAAAAATAAACACCAGTAAAAGCCCAGGTAAATCAAACCATTCTAAATCTCCCACAGGTGTCAATGGCCTCTGTCAGCCTGGAGATAAGCTATTGATACCTGTGGCCTGCCAAGAGACCATTTCTGGTTACCATCATTCTTACACTTTGCCTTCTTCTTTCTCCTTGGATTCAATGGCTCTTAAGCTCATGCTTAAAGTTAAGCTCCTTATGAAGCATGTTGCAGAGTATAAAATATAATTAAGATTTAGGAATGGTAGAAGAGCCTGTAACTGCTCATAATCCATCTCTTCTTTCTCCACACCTTGGAAATAGAAATAACGAGGCTCCCAAAGGTTTGATGTTTTACTTTTATTTTGTGTTTCAGCTCTGTTAAGGATTTCCCTCTATAAAAGTGGAGTAAGAAGAAAAGTTTGTTATACAGGTTTTTGTTAAAACTGAAATATCAGAATTAATAGGTGGCTTCATGAAAAGCTGAACCAGGTCACTATTATCCTTGGTGATTAATTAACATCTGTGATGTTTAATTGATAAAAAATGTTAGTAACTGCACCTGTTTCTTTAAAATATCCTCCTGGGTTTCCTGTGTGGAAAAGCAGAGGGTGAGAGGTTGATCATCTGCAGCTCAAGACAAATATTGCTGACCAAGATTTGCTGGTCAGATGCTGTAAGAAACTGAGTCCTTGGAACAAAGTAGATCCCTTAGTGAATTTAATGGCACTTGAATAAAAAATAATTAACCCCTTACAGTATCATATGTACAATTTCCATCCCATACTTCTTGTTTAGTATCACTGGGATTTTAGCCATCACCTCTTGAAATCCTTTATAAAGCTCGTGGTGGCTTTGGAGTTACTGGACTAAATCTTGACAGAGCAGCTTCAGTACTTTTATAACGTACAATAATTATTATAACTCAGAGCTGTGCTTATCTTCCTGCTGGCAGCAAGGTGAAGGCTGTTTGACTCCGAGCACAACACATTCCTGTTCACCTTTGCAGCCCTATATGAATAACTGTGAGCAGTACTGAAGTTGGGCAAAATTTGGGGCTTCAGTTGGTGCTGAAAGAATTGGTACTGTTTCTCCTTATAGAGAGTGAAGAGTCTTGCTGTCCACACTTAGGCATTTAAGCAGCTAGCAATTTTAGAAAATGGTGCTGCCTCCACTGTCCCAATATTTGGTCACAAAGCAACATCAATATTGCTGGTTTTGCCATCTTTATATAGAGGTGGGATTAGATTTTCTACCCTACTCCTTTCCTACTTTTGGTATATATACAACTCTTTTAAGCAATACAGATTTGATTAAAAAAAGCCAGCCCAGCAGCATAAACCAAAAGCAACTGTGTTCACTGAAGCATTTTGTACATCATAGCTGCTGCTTGCCATTCTCATTCATCCGGCGTTTACAGAGAAAGCCTGTCTTGATATCTTGAAGGCACTTTTAATGAGTACACATCATGAATTTTCCAACTGCTTTTAGATTGAAAATGATTTCCTTTCTATTTGTCAGAGAATCGTGTTATTTTACATTTTAAAAGGTTCTTGCACACCTCCCCAGCACCTGGATTGTAAGTGATTATTGGCTATTGTAGTTTGAAAATGAAAGTTGGTAGAATTTACTTCAAGCCTGTTCAACTAAATAAAAAAGTTAACTTCTGCTTAAAAAAAAGGAATAAAACTGCCACATTGCTACTGTACTCTCAGCTAAATACCCACTTTGATATATTCATGCAAAAGGTTAAATCCTGCACGCCTTCTTTGTACAGCATCTATACCAGCCATCCCATCCCCTCCCCTCCTGCAGAATATTCAACCTGTCAGACTCCTCCTGTCAGGCTGCTAAACGTTCATGAGGGTTCAAAGCATGGACTGTGTAAATACAGCTTGTGGTGATTGGGAGTGGGGCTGGCCCAGCCTCATCCCCAGGGGGTGCAGCTGAGAGAAGCAGGTGAGCAGCACTGACAGCAATGAGCCATGGAGTGCCCAGGGGCACTGAGCAACCACCAAAGGGAGCAGAGGGCACACAGGGGCACTGCATGGACATGAGGGGGATAAAAGGCTGGGCTGAAGAACAAGAAGGGCAGGTGCCTGTGGCCTTCTGAAGTGGCATGTTACTCTGTCTGGGCTGATGCTTTCTGATATTGGATGATGATGCTCTCTGTATTGTGGCCATCTCAACTGTGCCATATGCTGTGACAGGACTGTTCAAAATCATCAAGGAAAATCCATTCAGGTTTCTTCAAAACAGCCATAATTTCTAGTATGGGAAGCTCCCTCATAAAGTTGGTTGGAGACTGGAGGGCAATCTGAGAAAACAGCATGATATGTGCATCTTGTGCTCATCCTCATCCCAGAGCAGCTCATTTTGGACACTGGAGACCAGGCTGGGTAAACCTTTGCAATTCCTGTGTTTAAGTCTTATCTTAAATGGACTAATTTTAAAACCACTGTGAAGGTTACTCTGGCGTTGGAAAGTTTCAGAATGGGGAAGGTGAAGCATAGCTTCATGAACAAACTCTATAGGCAAAATTCACGGGAGTGGGGAGGCAAGTAAGTGGGAAAACTTACTGTATTGGGTTAAGTCTGTCTTTTCCAAGCCCTAAGCCTAACTGCCAAACACTGAGCAGTAACTGATAATTTTCTTTCTTTCTCAAACTGTAGATATATTAGAAGTATTTCCTTATTTTGTTGTTTGAATACCACTAAAGATGAGTACACTCAGCATTGACCTGCTCTGCTACACTGGCCAAGGAACTCTCAGAGGGAACAGATGGAGGCTCCTGCCTGTAAGTCCATGGCTGCTGTTTGATCACCACTAATTGGGTGACTTTACTGACTGGGCAGTTTGGTGTAAGAAAATAATGCATATTTTAGTCATAACCTTGTGAAACTTCGCTTTGCATTTGAATATACTTGGAATTAAGAGAAATAATGAACTATCTCTATCCACAATTAATAGATAATTGAGAATATGAATCTAAAGAGTTACTGATTGATTTGCTGCAAGTTACTGTGAATTAGTCTGCAAGGAAGAAAACAGGATTACAATTTAAGATTGCAATTCAATGGCTTAGAATTTGTACCACTTCCCATTCTCATTACATTTGCAGGAATTAAGCACTTCTGTCACACAATTTAGCATTAACTAGGATAAAAGAGATTTATTGTTTCTGTTGTTATTTTGACGATCATATGGTCCAAGGCAGAGAGCAGCCAAAACCATCATTATTTTTAATGTTGGTTGGTGACATGCATTACTCTCTGAGAACTCATGGCAGGGAATGGAAAGGACCATACCCCATGGATGGTCTGAAATTAAAATCTTGCTTTGATGGTCTAGCACAGCCAAGCCATAACTGTGCTGGTGAGCAGCCTGCTTCCCACCGTGACCCCTGCAGAGGGAACATCCTTCCAGTATTGTAGGGGTGACAGAGTTAAAGGCTGCTGCTTCTCTGTGGTGTGGTTGCCCACACTTGGAGCACTTTTCAAGTGTTCCCATTCCGAATCCAGTGGTTGGGTTTGTGGTCAGACTATTAATAGTGGCTGTTGAGTGGATTCCTTGAAACGGGAGGCTCGGCAGAATCCTGGCAGTTCTCCGGGCTTAAGCAATTTAATGCTCATGCCTGGGATTTAGCATACAGTCTGTTCAGTGTTCATATTTAAGGACAAATCTGCAGACAGGGAGCAGAAAAATGACTTTATTTCTAGCTAGTTATCACATATGGCTGTTCAGTTTTTGTGTGAGATCTTTGCAGAGGGATCTAAGACTTGTTTTCCAAAACTCACCAGCAGAGAATATGATAGCAGTTCTTATGCAGAAACAAACAAAGCTCTATTTATGCAGGAAAGCTTTTTGTTTCTTAATGATCTGATGCAGGTAGTAGCTAGTAGTAGTGATGGTAATTCATTGCTCGGAACACATTTACCCAAAATACTTGTATTTATTTTTGGGGAAGATGACATATACTGACTTCTTCAGTACAGATATAAAGAAATATCTGTTGTGTTTTACAGAATAGCTGCCTTTATTCTGTCTTTTCCTTTGTCCCTTGAGGTTTAGAGTATGACTATTTAATTAAAAAGATTGAATGAGAGACCAAGTTTAATTTTTCCTAAACAATAAACTCCAACATACTCAACAATGTCTCATGCCTTCCTGGCATTTTGACGTACGCCTGCAGCAGAGTCTATTGAATTTGGTATGTGACTAAAAATCTAACAAAGAACAGTGTCTACTGAACTTTAAATCTGCTTGGTTAAATCATTCAATGTGCTGTACAAGTTGTACAGCTGAAATTGAAAATAAGCAGAGCCCTTACAAAACTTGGCCAAGAAGCAGCTTAGCTAAAATTCTCAAGATATGAGTTAGGAGCTCTGGGATAATTTTTACAGTAAAAAACTCACTGAAATGATTGCTTTATATGAATCCATCTTATTTTTTGCTCTTGTTATTTATTCATACTCCATTACTACTTAAATTATAACTGTGAGAAACCTGCTTGCTTGGATCCTCACAACCAGTTGCCACAATGCTTGTTATTTAGGTAAATATATTACTGCAGTAAGAACCCTGTCTGACTGGGCTGCAGAACTGGCTCAGCATTGACATCCATACAGTTAGACAATAAATCCTACTTTTGCAGAATGTAAAAACAAAAACAAAACAAAACAAAACAAAAAAAAAAAAAAAAAAGGCACCCTGTACTGGAAAAATAGAAGTGTTCTTATGCAACTGCAGTACATCTGTTTGTCAGACAGTACTCTGCAGGGGAGACACTTCCATCTATTGACACATACTAAGTAATAAATAAAAATAACAATAAGGCAATACATTATCACATTTAAATAACAAATAAGCAAAATATGAGGCAACACCTTTGAAAAATCTACAGAGACTTTATTTCATGCTGGATAGGTCCTAGAAGAATGGGCAAAAGGACATAAGAAGACTCTTAGAAATCTGGTGGAGTGCTGTTTATTATAAATCCTGGGCTAAAGATTCAGTTTTGGTCAAACTCTGTTGAAAGTAGTGATTGGAAATAAAAAGTGAGCATATTTATGAGCTGTTTAATACAATAATCTGAAGCCATGTTAAACTTAAATGACTTGTTCCACATGGAGATTGCACCCTGAATTATATCAGGGCAGTTATAATGAAAATAGCAGGTGTCCTATTGCTTTTTGGTCAATTACCATAGTTAATGAATGAAGCAATTTTTTTATTACAATTTAATTACCCAAGATTTTTCAGCTCACTTACAGCATCCGTTTTTTTTAGCAAAAGCCTGTATGTTGAACTCAATTTTTTAAAATTTAGGTCATCTAGAACTTAAAGAGCTTGATCCAGCACTGTGCATGTGAACTTCTCTACCCAGAAGGATGGGAGATGAGCCCCAGTGTCAGGGACTGCATCCACTTGCATTTCAGAGTAGGACTATTACATCTACCTTGGTGGTGGTCTTCCCACCCCCTCCCTTTTTGCTGGAGCTGTGTCTCAGCACTGTATTTCTCAGCACCAACGACCATGACCAGCAGCAGCAGAACAGTGGGATTTATAGAATTACAGTCTCTGGTTTCAGGCTGTGATTTCCGCACACATTGAAGTCAGTTGCCTTGACTGTTGAGGAAAGAATTCCTCTTTTAAACTTTCCTTGCATGTCTGTCCTGATGCTCCTTCTGATACTGTACCCCAGCCAAAATGCTCAAGTGGTACTATTAGCCTGGACACTCCCAGCCTGGTGGGCTCTAGCCCAAACAGAAGGGACTCAGCTCCTACTAATGGGATGTCTGGATGCCACGAGAGCACTTCACTGCACTGTGCAGCCTTGGCATATTCATTGCAAAATATCCTCATGGCTCACTGGGCAGAAAGTACCTGTGGTACTGAGATGCACTCCTGCTACCAGAAGACATCAATTCAACAAATGAATTATTGAGTAAAACTCTATGGTCAGACTAAGTAATCATGGGGATCCTTTCTGCCCCTAAAATCTATTATCTTAATTCTCTTTTACCCTAAGGCCATTTTTCACCCCTCTAGCAATGTAAATGGACCTTAAGGATTGAATATTTATATCCCCTTTGAGGTATTTTTATGTTGCTTTGTGTGAATGAGAATGAGGAGCCCTGAGTCCCTCAACTGCCATGCTGGAAGTTGGCTCAGGGGCTGGGGTTTTGCTTGATTCTGTGGTTTTCCATGCCTGATCAATACATGCAGACTGTTTGGGAGTCCTTGTTTTAGTATTTCATTAACATTGATTCATGTAACTTTGTTTATGCCTTTTGTGCTGGGGATTGACTACTTAATGACATAACCAATTAACCACCTGCCTTTGGCACAGTGCTAAAATCAAGGTGTATATTTTTCCAACATGTGCTGTGAAATCATACCAACCTGTGGAGATGTGAAAATAAACCAAAGAATAAATCTAAAATGGTCTGGACTATAATCCTGGAAACAAGTCCTAATGGCTCTCAGATGTTTCTGAGGTGTTGATGAATCTCTGCTGGTGGGGATCTTAGTGGCACCAGGAGCTGAGTTTAAAAGTAGAACTACTAGACCTAGGGTTGCCTATTTGTGTTATTGTGGTTATGTGTCCAAAATTGGGGTTTCTCCATTAAAACCTGCAGTAGGATGGCCCTGATATGCATTATACATGCACATTCTAGTAGCAGCTTTATCTTTCTTGTGGCCTAAATGTAATCCAATAATAAACAAAAATTCCTGGTGGGTTCTTGGATTAGATGAACATCTGCTCACTAATCTGTTTTTAAACTGCATAGTGGCTCTTTCCTGAAAGCTTTTCACTTGGATGAAAAGATAGTAACAAATAAATAAAAAATAAAAGACTCAAAAACCAAAAGAGAAATTCAGGTGTTCCAGCTTCCTGCCAGATAAACGCTGGCATTCAGCTCTTCCTGGAGCCCAGCACTGCTCCCTGCACAGAGCTCTTCACTCTGCTAACAGCAGCCCAAATGCCTCCTACAGTGAGGGCTCTTTTTGTTTCACTGGGCATTGGATGCAGTGATACAAGCCATGACACATGGAAGGAGAAAAGCAGACACCCGAGGACAGATTCCTCTGTTGCATAATTCCACGGCTCAGAAATGTGCCAGGGAATGCAGAATTATGACCAAGACTTTTCCAGCTTTCCTTCTCATTGTCTTCATGGCCCGGTAGAAACTGTGACAGCTGGAAATGAGGGAAAAAATGGAGCTTTATTGCTTACCAGAGAGTCAGATGGCCTTCAGTAATTATTGTAAGAAGGGAGAAGTGCTCATTTTTAATGGATCTGTTGCAAATCTGTGGACCTGGGCTGTATATCTGTAGGGGTGACTTTTTAGTCCCAAAGTGCTCCTGAGCACTGATAAATGTCTCCAAGATCTTCCCTCTTGCAAATGCAGGAGTGCAGCTACTTCTGCAAGTGCCCAAGCCATTGTTAAAAGCCTTCTCTGGGCAAGGAACAGCAAAGAGGGACAAGCTAAGCTTAAAACTGAAAACAGACCCCAAAGTGGAAACTGTTCCAAGAAAACAGCAGGGAAACAATTTTGCTGCTGTTGGTTCTGGATTGGATTTTTTTTCTTTTAATTTTTATTTTGAAATACAGGCCCTGTTGGCAGGGCATGTCCCCACCCACTCCAGTGGCTCCCACTGCCCATGGCTGTTGGGGACACGTGGTGGCAGCATGGGCTGGCCACTCCACCTTGGAGAGAGGTGTGGGGCCAAAGGGAGGGGAGGACTCAGCAGACCAGGAATGTTGATCCCAGCACACCCAGCCTTGTTGCACAAGTGCTTTAATGAGGCAACAGGCTCCTCAGAGCTTACTGCTTTGGATTACACCGTGTCACCTTCTGTCACACTGCGGGAAGCCCTAAGTGAGGCCGACGCGCTGGAACTCAGGGGAGCTCTGTGTGCAATGTTATTACATGCTGCAGTGTGTGAGAAAATCAAAGTTTGCCTCTCCTGGCATCAGGTGCCTGCTCCCCACTTCAGCAGTGGCCCTGCAGTCCAGCTTCCAGCAGGTGGCCAGCAGGGTAGGTGTTTGGAAGAACTGGGATATTTTCATTAAGCAATTTCAAATCTCATTAGCAAATTTTCATAAAGTGATAATGCAGTGGCAATATTAGCTGTATTAATCCAATATGAAAGTCACTCTCATGCTAGGGAAAAGTGCTAATAAAAGCCTTTCATTTTATACAGTCTAGCAGCACGTGCATCAGTGTGCTCTTAATGAAACATTGCAGAATTTTAATCTCCCTGAATCAGTTCAAAGCTTTGGAATACAGTGGATTAATACCAATTGAAAGTTTTAAAGTTCATCTTTACCTTCACAACAACTGCCAGCTTTTAGTAAAACCAAGATTTTTTTTTTTACTTAAAACCCCCCCAGAAAACTGAACAAAACCCCAAAAATTTTAATTTAAGCCTGACAGGCAGAAGCGATTTGTGTTGTTGTACAGCACCAGATAAAAGCAGCATCTAGAGCTGTGTTTCAGTTGCCAGGACGACAAACCACTGCCACACACTCAGCTGTGTGGACTGTGAGGGAGACCAAACCCTCTGTGATGGATCAGCCCAACCACCAGCCCCAGTGACAGCAGGGCTATGGTCACTTCTGGGTGATGCTCCTACTTGGCCAGTACTTGATCTGAGGGAAAAATATAGGGCCACGCCTATTTCTAATTTAATCTTTGGATGTTAAAGCTTCTTGTAAGGAGATGAATTACAAGATGCATCCAAATGTTTTTACATTTTGCAAGCCACTACCTTTCCTCTTGCTCAGCCCCTCTGCTCATGCTACAAAATCTCTAAATTTTGTAGACTAAACCATCTAGAGCCCATCTGAAATCAGAAACCACATATTGCTGAGTGACTGGTTGCAGAGGGAATAGGTGCAGGGCAGCACTTGTCCTTCTCCCATCTCCCAGCTGGTCCCATCCTGGTGGGTCACAGAGAGACAGACCAGCCCTATCAGTAAATGGGTGAAGCCCCTCTGCCACAGTGCTCTTGTTGATGCTGTCCCCAGTGCAGATGTCAGGCCATAAACTCAGGCTCCAATGCAAGCAGACCCTCTGGGGAAGGTATAAAAACTGTGTTTAACTCCAGGCTCAGCCCTGTGTCCTCTCCATGTAGAGAACATCAGCTGGTGCTGAGGCACAGTGCTGGGTCTGAGGTGGAGTCACTAATTAATTCCAGCAGTGGTTGCTGCTACAGATCAGACTAGTTTATGCACAACGAATTTAATTAGGTTCTGGTTTCTCTTTACTGTTTCATCAATTAGTGTGAGCATAAAGTGGTTTGTAAAAGGATCAATAGGGTGGGGTTTAATTACTTAGAGAACATTGTTTACATTATTTATCCCATGGTCAGTCAGGTGGTTTTTGTTTGTAAAAGGGAGTTGGAAGCTAAAGGGCTGCTGCAGCAGCTCTGCTGAGGCTGGTTAACCTCTCATTGTGTAAGGAATGCTGCTCACGTGAGTAAGTGCTCTGTAGTTTTGTCAAGAGATGTAGATAAATGCTGCCTAGAAGTAATCAGTTTCTTTAGTTTCATTCTGCATAAAGAGTTTCCAACTTTAAAGACTCTTTTCATGAATGGGAAAATATGAAATCAATTCCATTTATCTGAATGAATCTTTCAGCGAGCTCAGGGTTTAGTGTGGGGGCACTGCAGGCAAAATGTAACAAATGCAGCAGTATAAAAATGATTAAAGCATGATGAGCAAGGTTATAGAGATAAAAATGAGTGAAAGAATTGGAAAAGTGCAAACAAGAAATCGGTGTGATACTAAGGGGTTTGTCTATTTTTCATGTTTACTTCTTCAGTGTTCATAATTTTTTGGTCCATCATCAATCACTGTCAATTTGAAAAAGTGCTATACTTAAGGTCATTTATTCAGGGCTATTGGAGGCTAAAATTATGCAGTTTCAGTCAAATATATGTGAATAAAGACTGTCATTTCTGATTAATGACATGTGACTTCAGTGTCTTACAGAATCATCTTGCCATCCAAGCTTTACAAAAAGGTTATTATGTAAAGCTTCTTCCACAATATATCTACTTTTCCTCTTAGAACACTGCAGAAGCCATTTTGCTCACATTAAAATCAGTGCAGATATCGGTTATGCCAGTGGTAATTACTCCACAGTTTTGGAGTTTGCCAGAATAAGTACATTTTTGTGGAACTCAAAATTGCATTACTGAGGATGATTATAAAGCTTGTGGGTTTTGCTGCTGTTTCAGAATTTGCTTTTTATTTTAGCTTTAAGAGAAAGCCTAGTCTTTTATTGGAAAAAAATATCTATAGAAAACACTAATCTTATGCAATATATTTAAAAACACCACCACATATGGCATTTCAGCATTAATTACTGTTTTTCATGATTCACCATTTCCCTTATCTCCCAGTGCATAATGCAGCCCTTGTGTGTGTTCCTCTGAGGAAGGAGAATGGGTGAGTTTAGAAACTTCAGGAAAATGTCAGGAAAGGAGAGGCACCCGTTCCAGGGGCTGCAGGAACCCTCCCCAGCCAGTCTGTGCTCCTCAGTGCTCCCAAGGAAAATCTCCCGGCTGCCCTGCAGCAGGGTGGGGATGCACAGAGCACACTGTGCCATGTGTGCTGCTACAGCTACTTCTCACCCCTGCAATGGACTCATGCAGCAACCGTGGCACAGGCTGGCTCCTCTCAGAGCTGTTTTCTCACTCCAGGACAGATCATCCCTCTTGCAGTAAAGCTTTGTTCCGAGGGAAAAGAGAGGGAGTTTCTTTCTCTGCTGTTTTGCCTCCTATTGCCTGTGGCAGGGACAGAGTTTAAGGTCATGCCAGGAGCCTTGGTGTCTCTAGGTACCCAGAGAAGATGCTGCAGGAAAACCCCATGTGTTGCTGTTAGGGTCCCTCTCTTCAGTGCTTTATGGTATCAAGAGAAACATTAAGAGTTTCAAACCTCCAAATTTCCATTTCTACAGCAGGTGTGATAGTGGTTAGGCTGCAGCTGTATTTGTGAGCTATCAGAAATTTTAATTCTGGTGATGTTGCTGGTAAAAGGCACTGCTCCATCAAAATATTTAAGGGCTTTCTCTGAAGTCTGGTTCTTGCATAGAAACCTGGGATTGTTTTCCTCTTTCTTGAAGGGCATTGGCAAGGCACGCTTCTTCACTTGAGTAGCCATAAAATGAGGGAAGTGTGACAAAGATGGGACTATCAGAGGAACTGGAGCTGCTGCTGAGAGCCCAGTTGCCCATAGAGATGAGCAGGCAGTAATGTAACTCCCACCCTGGGTCATCTTTTAAAATAATCTTTTACTTCCACTGGTTAGAAAAAAATGTGCAGTGAGCAAGTATTGCTGCCAAACACCCTTCCCTGGCCCTTCTTTTCTCTGTGTGCCTACATGTATGGCTCAGTACCAACTAATTAGATGATCTCAGATGCTATATGGGCTTGCATTTTCTAGGAGGAGAATTTTCTGGTCTTGCCTTAAGCCTTCAGTGGCAATCCCCAGCTGTGCTGGAAGGGGGCAGGTTGTGCAGGAGGCTCCCGGTGCTGCTGCTGCCTGTGCAGTGCTCACAAGCCTGGTGGGCTGCTGCTACTGTCTGCTGGCTGTGGTGAGCCCTGTGGTACAGCTCTGTGTGTCTCTGCACACAGTAATAAAAACTGACTTGGGATAATCCAGTAGAAAGGCCTAACAGCCCAGTGAATCGATATTTATCATATCATGTCAGAATAGAGCTATTGGTCCTCACTCTCCCCTTGAAAGCTCCTAGTTTTACTGCTTATTGCTTTTTACTGTGGTTTAAAAGACTAGAATCTGTAATTTGTATGTATTCCATACTGCAAATGAGGGGAATAACAATATTAAGTACAAAAACTAAGATAAGGAAAAATATTTTTAAAGACAATTACTTCCCCTAAGACATAATTTTTTATATTTCTCAAAAAGAATAAGGTAAAATTTTGTGTTGCTGTGTAGATGAATAACACATTACACCTCTGCCTTTCTATTTTGTTTGTTCTGCTTACTTTAGCTTTGTTTGGAATGTCCTTTGACTTAAATGGAAACAGATTTTTCAGAGTAATTGTTGATACAGACAGAATGCTCCTTGGGAACTGTATTTCCAGCCCCATGGGGTGCCAGTAGTGGTGAATGTGCTCTGAGCTGAGTAGAAGTGACTGATCCCTGGTCCAGGACAAGCTTTTGTGTGGGATGAGTTTGATGTGCACAGCATATCCAGGAGCCTCTATAAGCCAATGTTGTAGTTACTCTTTTGTTTCTAAATGCTTATTTTGTAAAAGTCTTCTTTTGCTTTGCTTGCAGCAATGTTTGAGAAGTTGCTGAGGTGCTGTCCTTTACTTTCCCCTCCCAACTAACTGAAGGTTCAAGTATTATCCCTGCATGCTGCAAATTTTGATCATTATCCAAATGGTCAAACAGAGTAGGTTCAATGGAAACTTCCCTAAAATGAACGCTACTCGTCTGAAAGAAAAATGCTATTTAGTTCCATTTCTTTTGTATTGTTCATGGTGCTGTTCTAGAGACCCACACATTACTGTTATGCAGTATTTAGTGGTTAGGAGTTACAGACATAGAAAATGAGCTGATTCAATAACCTGTCACCTTCTGCTGAGTACGAGATGTGCTGTGGCACTGTGATTGCACAGGGCCGGAGTGGATGCAGAACATCCCATCCCAAAGCCTTTTTCTGCTAAGGCATAGTGGTGGCTCCACGGGTGGGCATGCATTTTGGGGTAGTTACTATGCAGTGTACCTCTGATGACTTTGGATGCTGTCGCTGCCTAAATTTATGACCGTGTTTCTTGTGAATTTGTCAACATGATATACATAGAATCAGGATTTGTTAATATATGCATATATGTATTAATGTCAGTGAAATATGCATGCACACACACTTAGAATGTCTGTTATATGCCTTAGTGTTAAATTAATAGCGGAATTAATAGCTAATTTTACCTAATGCAAAAAAATAGGTTAGTGCTCAAAATGTGAAGGTCTTGCTAGAAAGATGAATTATATTAAGGCAGGTAAGATCAAGAGGAAAAATAAAATCACATGCAAAGGAAAAAAGATTTTGGGAGATCAATAGACAACAATAGTATGAGGAGTAAGAGCAATGTGGAAAACCTCCTATTTGCATTGTATAGTATGACATTGTCTTATTTTATGCTGTTTTTTCTCTGAAAATCAAATGGTATCCAGAATCATGGCATGATATAGTTGAATCAACTCTCATCAATTTTGTTTAAGGACTACAACACAGGACATCTGTAATATAGGACTGCTCATATTTCTTGTGGTTCTGATACTATTAAAGCTACTTAAGTGTCATGACATGTTTATTTATGAGATCATCAAAGCCACTTAATAACTTTCTCTTGGTAACTTGTTTACATCTGTGTAATACAGAGCCAGATTGTGCAGCCCACAGTCACATCGGTGGGCACTTTCTCATGCAAGTTGTGCCACTGACATAAGGGTTTCACAATCTGGCCCATAATGTATCAAAATACACAAGGCCGAGATCTTATCGCTTACAATCATGTAAATCTGGCTTTAATCCATTTAAGCTCCAAGTTAGGTACCTAGATATAAATCAGTGAAATTTCCTTGGCTTCAGTGTTTGTTTCAGCAGAGCTGCTCTGATTTACACTGGGAAGATCAGGCCCATTAGATTTGCAATTCAGAAATGCATTTGCTCCACTGGATGTGTAAATGTTGCGATAGCCAAAATTAACATAGCCACAAAGAAAGATTATTTTCAACACTGGCTATTTAAAATATCTCTTTGCACAATATAAACAAAAAGAATTATGTCAGAGTTAGAAGCAAGAAGGTTTAAGAGTCACATATGTCTTAACCTTTACACTGGCTATGAGTACATCAGTTCCTACAAGATGAACTGCATTATAAAGTAAATAGATCTGCTTTAAAGAAAGGTCAGGACACATGTTCTGCTAAAATCTAATTTCAGTCTATTGCCCTATAACCTACTGCTCTCTTGAATACAACAGATATAATAGTAAAGAGCCTGCATTTAATTATCTGTGATATAAAGCCTCCTTATCCTCCTGAGAATATTCACAGGGATAATAGAAAGTATTCTCAAAATTCTGTATTTACCTCTGTATAGTGAGCGCATTCTGTTTTAACTGTCTTGCTTTCTGGAAATGCTATTTTAGCACCTCTTATACCCTTAATCCAATTTTATATTACTTTTATGTCCTAGATTGCCTAGATTGTTTTACAGACCCAAGCAAACCCTATTGCAGTGCCATTAGCAAGTGGTAAGTTCCTGCGAGTGCAATAAGAGCAAGCTTTGCTCTTCATCCTTATATGCACTAACTGTTTGCTGCTGCCTGTTTTTAAGATGAATTACATTAGGATTCAACAGCTTAATAATAACATTAATTTTACCTGGTAAAAGCCAGAAGAGCTTTAAAGTGAAGGTACTTGCCACAGTGTCAGTGTTAGGCTGACAGAGAAACACCTACAGATAATATGTAGAGTTAAGTAAAAGAATAATTTAGGTGGGCTTAGTCATATTATAACTGATGTACCATGCAGTCCCAAATCAACATGTCATTTGGAAAGGAGATTGATGGTAATTTAGCTTCCATTGGTGATCATTCAAGCACTGGTCTAAAATATTTAAGCAAACTTCAGGAAACAAAAGAGAAAAACTCCTGTCTGTGGTTCAGATCTACATGAGGACATTTTTGTCCCATGAGTGAAACTGCAAACAGGTATGTGTAAACTGTATTATGAATTGGTATTAACTGGCCTAATTACTGAGTAAATCAGAGTAATTCCATCAAGATCCAAGAGCAGAGGATCAGGCCTAAACTGCCCAGAGTGATTTTTCTCACCTGGATCCCAGGAAGACTGTCCTGGAGGATGTTTTGAAAGTAGATGACCCTTAACAATTACCATTTTAGCAGGGCTTAAGAGGTTGCTAAATTGATTTTTGCAGATGGGTAAGGATCCACTTCCTGTAGTTTGACTCCAGGAAGTGACTGAGCTGACCACATTCACAGCACACTCTTCTGCCTTTGTTTCTCCTTCCAGCTACACTTAAGATGATTGTTTAATATGTAGGTGAATTAAAACATCGTATATTTATAAATATACTTCCCTGTAGTTTTTTCCATTGAAGACAGTGATAGTCATTTAAGGTAATATTCTGTCATCATTTGGAACTCATCATTCATGGTGAAGTCCAGGATTTTGGAAAAGGAAAGAAAGTTACAAAAAGGAGAGGAAAAAGGAAAAGGAAGGAAAGGAAACAGGATGGCTCCTAAAGCTGGCTCAGGAAAATGAATAGCCTGAATTCCTTCATCTGTCAGTAGCTTGGGGATTGGCTTGGAAATGCCTATGAAATTTTTACCCAAAAAGATCTGACATTCTCTTTGCTTATAGTGCATCCTACTGTGTTATTGTCTTGCTGGAATGTGCTGCTTTGGTAGAGTTTATGGCAGTGGATCCTTGTAGGAGGCACATCACTTTGGGTGTCACTGCACAGTTGATGCTATACCCATGAAGGTCCTCTCTGCTGCCAGCCCCAGTAGCTGAAGCACAGGGAAGGTCTTGCAGGCACGAGATGATTAAATCTTCTGCTCCAGGCTCTGTGTGCTGATGAGCTTAACAGCACTATTTAAATCTTTCAAGGAAAAAAACCCAATAACTAAAAGAAAAAAAAATGCAAAATGGTAAATACTTATGTCAGCTGTTTCAGTCTTGCTGCTTCTCAATTTCCTAGACATTTATCTCCAAAAAGGCTTCACACCTGGTGAAAAGCCACAGTACAAAATGAGTCACTGGGACACTGGCACCTGCATATTTATTATATATTTATTTATCCTCCTATGTCTCTTTCAGGGATCCCTGTGGGTCCCGCTTTCAGTCAGCCATTGCTCTGATCCCTGTGTGGAGGAAAGGGCTGAGATGACCCACGTGGGGTAGGGGCAGAAGAGGGGCTTTGAGCTCCCTTCCTTGTGGGCCTGTGTTTGGCAAGTCCATAAAAGTGTTGCAGTCTGGTGCAGTTTAGAAGAGATGTGGAAGCATGTGACTGTGCTGGTGGAGCTGCCTTAATCGTACCCAAAGGAGAACAATAAATTCCACCTAGAAGCAAGAAAATGCCTCTAATTCTCCTTTAGGGAGAATCTCTATAACTAACTTTCCTATTGCAGCGCAATGAGACCTAGCAGTCTCTGCAGAGACTCCTGGTTTTACTGTTTCGAATTTTCTTGGAAACCTTAATACCTCCACACAGGAGAGTTCCTTCTGGGGCATTAGAATACAGATCCCTAGGACTTCCCTTCCATTTCTTGCAAAAATAATGGTAATTACCAAGAATGAGTAGCAGGTTCAGTGCTTATTAGTCTTACTTTTTAAAAATCTGAAACAAATGTTTTTTCTTCCACTGTAACTGATCATTTTAATTTCCCTTCTTTGTCTGTAATAAAAATTGACGCTAAAGGATGCCTGAGGCAGTGTAATGAGAAAATGAAATTAGTTTTTCAGTTGGCTGGTCAAAAGCATTTTATACATGATAATAAACAGTTTATTTTACTCTTTTGCTTATGACATAATAAATGATAAAAACATTTTCCTGAAATAGATATTGCCCACTTTTCTACAGAGAGCTGAAGCTGGGATTTTTCCATTAATGGAGTCACATAACTCTAGGAACTGTCTGCTTTCTTGATCTACTTTTCTTAACCTTTTTTTGGGCAGTAGACAACAGTGCATCTTCACACTGAGCATGGCCAAAAGTTTAAGGCTTTTTTCTTCCTTCTTGAAAACCTTTCTCAGATGTGCTGGGTCGATTACACTGTGTCACCCAGGAGGAAATCTATGTCAAGGCTTTTCTGAAGAGTTTCTCAGAATTTTGTATAGTACCCTTAAAGCCATGCCCAGCCCTGCATTGGAACCAAATGATGCTGGTACTTTTGCAAACACAGGAGGCCAGGGAGAGCCTGAGCAGGAGCCAGAGACAGCCTGGCAGTCCCACTGCATGAGATGGGCACCTTTCCTCCCCTGTCCTTAAGCTTGGGCAGGGTGGGAAATCAGGGTTAGTGGTTTGCATAAATTCTTGATTGTCAAACTGTCCATTTTTCTGAGGTGATATTGAGCATGTTTGCAGATACAGGGAAAAAGAGGCTTAGTTGTTCAAGGTTCAGTGGAAGCCTGTGACCATTTTGAGAGTTGTCCCATTTCAGCTGCCTCCCCCTGCATTCATCTGTGTCTGAATTGTAAGAGCCCTTTCTTCATAGAGGCTATTTCTGAAGTGAACATATGAGACTCATTGGTTTGTTTAGATTGGTTGAGATTGATTATAGTGGCTTCTTCAAAGCAAGAAATCAAAATAGGTGAGTGGTGAGATGAACACATAACATATTGATAAATGTAGTTACATATGTGAAATGGGAAAGAAAAAGAGAGAAAAAGCTGAGTTTCTTGCACATGATTCTTACAGTTCTTGACAGCTCGAACTCCCACATGCTTGAATAGTTCAATACTGGATTAGTGTGATGTCTGCTTGGTGGATCCTGTGGGGCACAGGCTCAGCAAGAGACACATCATTCAGGATTTTGGGGACAGCTTGTAAACTGTGCAACTCTACCAGCAATCCCACTCCAATCAAAGTTAAACTTGAAGATGGAACAAGGTAGGGGGGGGAGGGAAGAGATGCTGCTTTCTTATTTATGCTCCCATAAGTTATTTTCTAAACCATGATTAGTCAATTTCTGTAGGATAGTGCCAAAGAAGCATTTCTTTTTAAAAGAATATGAACTTCATAGAGCAAGCTAGGGCACGCCTTGTTAACAAGAAAGAAAAGTAGAATGGACATATAAGCACTGAACTGAAAGTTTGATTTTGTATTTATTTTTACTGAAGCCCGTGTTAAGGCTGCCATTATGTTTAATAAAACCAGGGGGCTTCCTATTAACATCAGGGCCTGATCTTTTTCCTGTGCTCAGGAAAAAAGAAATTTCTCACTTAGGTACATGCACAACTTGTTTGTAAATGAAATGTAATTCTGTTAAATTGGACCCTTTTGGTGGAAAAAATTATATTGTTAAAAAATATTGAAATCTTTGCAATCTTAACACCACCAGTAATATTAATATTCCAGTTAACATTTGTGCTGCATGACTGCTGCATGTGCACATCATGTCCACATCGTGTGTGTGGTGGTTGGTTGACTTGGGCTTGTTGTGCCTTAAAACTGTGTAAACTGGTAAGTGGCTCCAAAAAGCTGCTCCAAAAGGCCTGGTTTTTGCAATAAAGGGCTCTTCTTTGCACCTGCCTGGGGACTCTGTGTCCCTTTGTTTCGTACATTCACTCTTAAATTTCTCAAGGTTACAGTTATCCAGGAATTTCCTTCGGATAGACAGAAAACATTTTAGCAAACATGATCACTATGGTAGCAATAGCAAACCTGTATAGAGCTATAAAATGGATTTTTTTTCCTGTGGATATTCTAGTGGGTTTTTTTTTCTCCAGAGGTGAAAATTGAGGAAATTTTCAAAGAAAACATCATTCATGCTGTGTATTCCTAGCTTTTATAAGAACTTAAATTCTAAATTCCTGAAGATTGTTTTTGTGTTTTTTTCTATGCAAGAAATGTAGTTATTTCCTAATTTCCTTGAAAATGAACAAATTGATGTTCTAGGTAAAATAACTTCTGCCTCTGCTTAGCCTTTCATACCAAGGTTTCATTTTAGATATAGTATTCCTCAAACATTTTAATTAATTCAAGTATTTTTCATAAGTTTTATGACAAATTGAGTTACAAATTTCACCTGGCTGCCCCTTCATGGGGTGTGCAGAAGAGGTCATGGTACTTTCCACATATCTCTGATTTTCAGTAATTTTCCATGGAGGCCAAGGATGAGTAGACTGACTTCCCTTTTACTTTAAAGCTCAATTACAGAAAATAGAAATCTGGGAGAAAAAAATCAAACTATTTTTGGAGAGGAAGCCACCACTTTTTGGCACTGAACGTTGCTTCTCCCTTTCCGGCGCAGCCCTCCTTGTGCGGTGCCCATATGGATGAGGTTTATGGGAATATCTGCTCTTCTAACATATCAAAATATTTGCCTTGTGCATTTCAGTGCAACACCATTAATTTTACTAAGCTCCCAGTCTCAGTAAGTGCCAGCTGTCTTTGGGTTTCCAAGGCACTCGGATCTGATAAGTGAGCTCTTGTGTTAGCACTGCGACGGTCAAAGGTCCGTGTCAGGTCAGGACCTCTGCTCTGTGGGAGAGATAAACTGATCTAAAACTACCAGAGGAAACAAGTAAAACGGAAAAATGGAATTTATAAAGCTTATGAGATGTCACAAGATGTGTTGCAGTCTTTTGGACAAATGTTAAATGCAGTTAACCTGAAGGGAAAAGGGGGAGATAAAGGATCACCTGCTACTAGAAAAAGGTCTGGTGCTAAGGATGAGTAGGACTTAATGAGATCTTTTTAGCTGTATCAACAATGATGTTTTGATTTTTCTTGATAGAAACTAGAAAGGTATAATTAGGAATACTTTTTTTCCTCTACAGATTTAGCTTGTGAGCTTTATTTAGTGCAATAAAAAGTCCAGAGAAATAAACCCATCATATTTAATTTGAGTTCAAGGTAGAACATTCGTTAATATTTGTCTTTTTTTGCTTAAGTGGGTAAATCACATAGCTATTAAATCTGCAAGATATAAATCACATTCAATTAAATGATAGCTAAGGTACTGTGGCAGGCCTGATTAAATTGGTGATTTAGTAAGTTTATATACACAACATCCATGGAACAGCATTTCTGATATGTGCAGTGAAATTGAAAAAGAAGTTTGTTGGAGTGTCAGCCATGCAAATGTTGCTCCCCCATGTTGGATACAAACCCCAAGCCTTTGGACAGTCTGGCCTGAGCAAGTCCTGCAAATCACCCCACCTACATAACAAAGCCCCTGTGCATCTTGTGTTTATTCATGACAGCTGCTGCCACAGGAGACAGCAGGAGACCTGGGTGGAACTTAGGTGCAGCAGTGATTCTCCCCTTTCCTCTTCAGAAGGCTGTGCCACTGGGGAGGCAGGAGGCTCTCACTGGAGTCAGGGAAAAGGCAACAGCCTTTGGAATTTATGCTTGATGCATTTCAGAGCAGGACTTAGCCCTGGATGTTTGGGGGTTCAGAAGCACAAGCACTGCTTCATGTCTTCTGTTTTCACAAATATAAAGCATTTGCCATAGAAGTTCAAATGTTACTTTTAAAATAAAATCTGGTGGTTAAGATTCAATGGAAAAATTCATGCTGGAAATAGGATTCTTTTCCAACTGTCAAATCTGGCATAATATTAAATGTGTCATAGCAGATTTGGTATTTTCTCAAATGCTTTTCCTAAGGCTTTTGATGTGAACAAGTGAAGGTATTAGAGAAAGGTGAAGGAGTTAAGAAAATGCAACTAAATTTGGGATCAATTTCATTTAAAATCAGAAATAAATTTATTGTATACATTGCAGTAATAAATGTCTATCACCTTTTTCAATTTTGCATTTTAAGACATCTGTGAACATCAGTAGGAACTGTAATAAAGCTGTGTAATAAATCATTCTTGCAGAGTTTCCACCCCCCCCAAAAATGGATCAAAATAAGATCATTCTTTTTCCTTGTCTTTTCCTAATAACATTTTGCATATTTGACTAGTAGGAGAATGGTTCTGCTAAATCAATGCTAAATAAAATGTAAAGAAAATGTTTTTGTTTTAAATTGGAACTAGACTCAGTGAAGTCGATAGCTGTTCAATCTTCAATCATTTTCTGAGGTATTTTAAGATGTGTCATAAACTTGGCAGAATTTGTTTTTGAATAGCACAAAAGGTTTTGGTCTTTTCCTCTCCTGTAAGTTATTGGCACAGGAGTAGAATTACTGGTAAATGCAGCCTGAGAGTTGAATAACTCCCATTCCTAAGGCAGATACAAGAGTCTCACAGTTGCCGCCTCTCCCCAGGTACGCCACGCATGGATAGCTTTTGTTTCTGCTCTGCCAGCCTTTCCAGCATATACAAAGTAAAATTGCATTATCTTGGCACTTCTGATTTTAATTTCTGCATGGCTAGATTGCTTTTCTCCTCCATTTTTCTTAAGAAGGCCTGGAATTCTGCAGAGTTTTGCTAAGCTTTTCCAGGAGATGTTTCTTGCCTATCAAGAAAATTGGGCAAGAGCCTGATCAGACAAGTGTGCACATTTGCCATCTTGCTCTGCTCTTGCAGTGCTGACTCCTTTGTCAGGGATAATAACATCAGGGAGATGACCTTGTGAGGTAAACCACACATTTATTCAGTCTCTAAGCTCTGCTAGCATGTTGGTTGAAGTATGATCTTTGTCAAGCCCAGAGATGTAATTACCCTGAGAGTTAATGCTAATTGGTTTATTGAGTTTAATTGGATATCATTAAAAATACTGTCTTATGCTGGAACTAAGACAATATTCTCTTAAAGGAAGAATGATGATTCTTACTCCATCGTTCATATATAACCTTGGTTTTACATCATTTTTTCACAACAAACTTGGATGAACCAGGTCCACCATTGAGGACATTTTATTTTTAGTTCTGCCTACTACTCTTAACCTTTCCCAAAGTTTTGGATGAAGAACTTGATAAAATGTTTGATGATATAGCTAAGGTTAATTACAATTTCAGCTATGGCAAGAGACATGCTATAAATGATTTAAAGAATAATAAAACTATAGAGGTCAAAAGAGCTGACAAAGGAGGTTTCAGTCACCATAATGAATTGGAATAATTAGACAGTTTTAGTGATGATTATCTGAAATTAACATGTGATCTCACTAAAAAGTTTCAACTGCTCTTAGATTGGATTAGTGATAAGCTTTTGGAAAAGGGGCGGTTTTTAATTAATAAGGTTATTTTTTGTCATTGCTAGGACTGTAACTCAGTATGGTGAATATTTTTAAGGGCACAGAAGTTTAGACGGTCCTAGATAAAGACTAAGGTCTAATTTTGGTTTTTGGTGCAGACAGTAGAAAAATGACAACATTTGGGCTCATTTACTTGTAATTTAGGTAACACTTAAAAATTCATAATCCCCTCTTTTGGGGGTCAGAATGAAAAAAAAAAGTTAATATCCTAAAGTAGCAGGAGAATCTTGGCCTTATGGTCGATCAGTTAGATCATGACTGGAGAACTGAAATTTTGGGGAAGTGTCCACAAAGTCCAACTCTTTTTTGCCCCTTAGAAATAATTAGAAAATAGAAATAATTCAAGCCCCTTCTCTCTTCCCCCTGGCCCATCCCATTCATTTTTTTTCCATTAAAAGGGATTGATCTGGCCTTCCTTCTCTTTATTTCCTTTCAGGTGTGATAGGCCTTGAGCAGAGTCCTAAACCCACTGTTCTGCTGATGATGCACCTGGATGTGATGAGGAGGACACCCATAGCCTGTCTTTGAATTTGGCTACATCCCAGCACGACTGGTGCTGATTCCAGTCACACTCAGCATTTTGCAGAATTGAGTACAAATGGGGTAACATGTAGAAAATGGGGTATATTAAGCTTCCTATTTTTTTTCAGGATATGTGATGCTGTAGCATACTAAAGATAAGTATCACAGAGTTTAAAGGCTTTCTAAAACTTAATTTAAGCTTTCTATTTAATATTAAAAATGTGTTAGTATTTCATTCCACTCTAAGGCCTCTTTAGCTGGTTCCCTTTAGTGTCTCTGGCTCATGGTTACTAAGGCAACTCTGTCTTTGGAGACAGGAATACAATAAAAATATGTTATTTACTTTAATTTAAAGATATTTCTGATGCAAAGATTTTTTGTATTAAAGATAGCTAATGCATTGATAAATTTTATTTTATAAAACTTTAATTACAAAAAATATGATAAATTCTAAAGACTTAAAACCAATATTTAAACTGGAATCAACATTAAAAAAATTCTCTCCCAGATATGTGGGACAAAGAGAACCTGTAAAGGAACAACCCAATATTTAATGGTACTTAACATGAATTTCAGAGGAATTTCTCTGGGGTTGTCCTCATCACTTGGCCACTTCCCCAGCCATACATAAATCTCTATCCTAAGAGAAAAGCTGTAGGACAGCCTTAATCAGATCACTGGGATCAGAGCCAGGCAAAACCCACCCTGTCCATCCCTCCCGCCATGGGGTTTTTGCAGGTTGGCCTGACAGAGTTGCTGGTGAAGTCATCTGAGTCCTATTTTGACTTTAGCTAAGTTTGGCTGACTGGAGGTTTTAAAGACATTCATTGTAAAGCAGCAGTAAGAATTTCACTGTTAAGCTTGTTTTCCTATTTTCTTGCTGGAAGTTGGAAGGATTTGAAACTCATCCAGGGATTTGAAACTTCAGCAGTTTCTCTTCCTCTGAAATACTTCAACCAGGCAAAGAAAATTTTCAGGCTGCATTATGACCTTAATTCCTCATTTTTGCCCATTATCTGCTCATTATTGAGCTATAATAAACATGGAGTCCTTCAAGGACTTTTTTTCCTCCCCAAATCTCTTTAAGAATGAATGCTAGCAATGTTGAATCAAGGGCATAGTGTCAAATGGAATAGTTTCAGGATAAGCAGAGTTTTTCTTGAATCTCGTTTAGATGGGTGCAATTAAAAAAAATAAAAAGCAAGCAAGGCTGGAGTTTATATCTAAGAGTGAGCTTAAATGGGGGTTTCCAGCAGTCATTAACTCTTCCTTTTCCTCTGTGTATCTTACAGCAAAGCTAAACGTGACAGTACTGTATGATTTCCTGGATAATATGTAGTGTGATAAATTAGATTACACAAGTTAAGTGGCTATATATGACCAGCAGCAGCAAAGAAGTTATATAAATAAACCAAAGTTAATTAAAATATTAGAAAATATAAATAATCTGAGGTTAGTGAACATTGTTGCATTTTAAATTAATAAATATGCAAAGGTAATGTTTATAATTAAAGCTATAATTTATCTTCATGCTCTGCCTGTTTAATAACAGTGGAAACATAATGTTACATGCAGAAATGTAGTAATAGATTTGTTTAGCACTGACATTATAAACAAATGTCTCAGTCTATTTATTCTAAGTTATGATACAGATTCTTTTCACATGCATCTGATGGCCTTTAAACCATTTAAAATGAACCACATTAATGTAATCTAATCTTGATACTGAACATAACATTTCAGTTTGAATTATCCAGAATCCATGATCCATTTTATTACTCACAAAGCACTTTATACACTTATGATAATGGCAAACCTTGCTCTGTTATTTAAATTCCATTTCAGATGGGATTTTTTTATTATTATTTTATTTTTTAAAACATTTTTGGTAGTAAAATACAAATAAAGAAAAGTCAATGCTCAGTAAGCCCTTTAACAAAGCAAACAATTCAGCTTTTTATGACATTAGCAAATAATAAAGAAAAGATCTGACATTTACACTTGATGAAATTTTATGCTATAACAGAGATGAAGAAAATGGAATGGAAATCACACATGACAAAACCTGTCCATGAAATTCAGATGGGTCTTCAAAGCAACCACTGCTAAATATTTTGGGAGCTCGCTTACTGTATTGAGGTCCATTTTATTTTACTGGAAAAACCTGTATTTAAAAGTCACTTCAACGCATGTAAATTCTATTTATTTGGAATTACATTGGTCAAATAATAATTAGGGTCTTCAGAGGTTTTATTTGAATAAGGACCAGGGAAAGGTAACATGGTATAGAAATAGTCAAAAAGAGGTTTGTAAGAATTAGAATTGATTTGCTATTGTAGTTACAAGAATTGGATTTTCCTGAAAACTTCTGGTAAATGGTATTTGCATTTAATTAAGTGGATTTTGAACTCAAAGTATCTTATAGTTGGTCTAGATTTTATGGGCCTGTGGCTGCATTTTCTGGTGTTAGAATGTGGCACAAGGAGCAGTAATGCATATTAATTTATTACAGTGAAACTTATTTTTAGTTAATTCAACTTTTTCCATAGATGAGATATTTTGTGCATTAAAGTAGCACACACAAGACCTAAACCTGAGGCGAGCAGCTCACACCTCCCTTTAAATAATAAACTAAATTGATTAAACACTAGGTTAATTTTACTAGACTCTGAAAAGATGAGTTCAGACTGGCTTTCCTCATTTACTTTGTTAGCAATATGATGACACAGAGCTGCAGAGTCACATATCCAGAGCATCCTCAAAGCCATGCCCTGCAAGTTAAAGGAAGATGGCTCCGTAGTGTGGTATCAGGAATCAACTTATCAGATAAACTCATTGGTCTAAAAAAGAAAAAAGGACAGTAAAATATATTCAGTGTCTGAATACTAAAGAACAATAGAAACGAACATTCTGGATTTTATGGGCTTGCTTTACTTCTGATGTGTCACAAAAATAAGCTCCACAGCAACTCTTTGCATAAGGTCATTATTAATAAACTGCCATTTTAAGAAAATATTTTTAGAGTTATGTCCTTCAATCCTATGGGAAAGTTTATCTTTTGAAAACTCTACCTTCAGTGTCATATCCAGCAGAATTTAATCCTTTATAAAAGTGATGCCTGAATATTTCTCTTTGTATCTGCATGTCAGCAAGGGATTTCATTGAAGGCATAAAAGACTGAAATAGAGCTGACGTTATAGGGGGAAAAAGAACTCCTCATCACAGAGCTAAGTTTACTCTAAAAGTATTTCCCTATAGTAGAAAAGTAAGAGATGAGCAAAACATCCAATGTAGCATGGGATATAGAATTATTCATCTACTTAACAAATAAATTATATACAGGTAAATGTGATGGTGTTTTAAAAAATGATGTACAAGAAAGTAATGGAGGCAGATGGCAGAAACTGTGTGATTTTCACTGTGGCTCCAACTGAGGTTTTTGGTGTTTTGGACAGTATCTCTGTTGGGATTCTGAGGCATGCACACTGTTTTAGCTAAGAACCTTTAGATTTAACCACAGAGGAGAATTAAGAATCAGGATCTTGTGGGTCTTAATTTTCAGTCCCAAGATTGGCTCTCTCATTTGTGTTGGACAATTTGTTTATCTGATGACCATTAAAAACATCTTTAAGGCATGCAATTTGTGTAACTTTTAATTGTTATTAGTAGGACATAGCAGGAGTATACTTAGCCCACTAGTTTTTAGTTTTATCATGACAAGAGGAAGGTCTCATAAAAAGTGACTTTAAATACTGTATTTAAGGATGAAAAGGAGGAGAACATTTTCACAAGGAGTTAAGCAGCAAGTTTCAGCTGTATCATTCACTTTAAATGATCTTTTGTAACAGGAGACAAAACAAGAAAGGTACCCTCAGAAGTGGTACCACACTATTTTCATGTTGATTGCAATAAGTGCTGAGAGCTGAGTACATTCTTGGTAAAATCAATGTCTGAGAGGGGGAAAAATAAAAAGAAAACCAAAAAAAGCAGCACAAAGGCTTCAGGATTTATCCTTTAAGTGCTTTTCCAGGAACAAAGCCTTACCCAGCAAGGGCAGGAGCAGTGGCCAGGAAGAAGGAGGTGGACAATAGAAGGGCTATTGTGGGGTGAAGGGGGTATCACAACAGGAAGAGCATCAGGAGGGAACATCTTCATTAATTCTATCATGTATTTGCTTTCTTAAATCTTCTTATGTGTCCATTCAGCCTTGATCCCATTCTGTGATATTGTTGCAAATTTATAGTAAACATCTCCCTTCTGGATAAGGAGAAAGAGATAAGCCTAAACTGTAAAAGAAATTAAAATAAAAACAACAAATAGCCCAAACCCCACTTCAAAACAAAACATAAGAATCCCAAAACAAAACAAAAAACAAGAATTCCAAAACAAAGGGTAGAAAGGCTTGGTTCAGTACCACCTGAAACTGACAGTCACAAAACTGAGATACAATATCACCAAATTACTCCAGTGCTCTTTCACTAGAGAAATCTTGTTTCCTTTCTTCTTCAGCAAAACCCTTCCTCAGAATAATTATTAAGGCAGGCCTAGGGAACTGTGTTCATTTCAGAGCTTTCATTTTTAGAAAGACTGTTTAATATTTATATAAAGCTCATGTTAAGTTTATGCACCTGTCAAAACACTAAATTATATGATAGTGATTGCAAAATGAGCTATTTATCAGACAGATGTCTCTACCAAACCTGGCATGCACAGATCTGGAGGGGCAGGTCCCCCCCTGCCACTGGTGCTTTATTTCTGTCAGGGGGGTGTTTTTAACCCTGCTGGCTCCAAGACCTGTGTGGGAGGAAAGAGCTGTGCCTGAGGATGCCCTGACCACCACAGGATACTAATCACCTTTTCTTGGCTAAAAGCTTGTGAAGTACAGGTAACTATGCTGATGCACAGCTTACTTTCATGTTTCCTACAGCGCTCTTCAAAAGTTGCCTGGTTTTGATATTGGGTGGCTGCTTTCTCCAGCTGTGGTCTTAGGAGTGACAAAATAATGGGAGGATATGTTGTAAGTGGAAGACAGATGTTCTCATGGAATAACTATAATCAACAGGATTGTAGAATAATGGCTGGAGGTGTTGAAGGCTGACCTCAGCCAGCTGTAAATTGGGGCTGAAATGTGCTGTTTGTCACTGCTGGGAATAGGTCAGAGTGCCAGGAGCCCAAGTCAAGGGGCAGAGCTCTAGTGAAAGGTCAGAGCAGGAGAGGATGGAAATGTGACAAGCTGAGTAACACAGGGCAGTAGTAACACCACAACCCATAGGCAGTTTAAGCAGTTTGCTGTAGCTTTCACCAGATGTCTCTGAACTTGTGCCTTGCATTTGTTGGGATTTTGCAGGATACCCATTGGCCTTGGCTGTGCCAATGAGAGAAGTACAATGTATTGTCCTATTTTCATCTTTAATGAACAGTCCCTGTGCCTCAAAAAACCCTGCATGTGCATGTTAACAAACGAGTATGGTGGCCCTGGACTTTAGAGGCTTGGATCTGGCATCTAGAAAACAGCACCTTCCTTCCAGCAAGGCTGATCTCACAGTATCTCAAAGTAAAACACAAGGTCTCTATGCACAAACTAGTCTTGTGCTACTTTTTTTTTTTTATTTTTTTAAGGTATTTATTTGTGAAGAATAAGCTACATGGGCTTCACTCTGCTTTGGAGAGAAATTCTTTGTAAATATGACTAAGACTCTCTAATCCTTGCTATAATAAACTCCACTGATCTGAGCAGGTGTATATCACAGTTGCTGCTTTTTAGCAGCACAGCGCTTCCTGCATGATCCTTGGAGCAAAATTTCTCACACTGGGAGAAGAACAAGAAAAGGGAGAAGGTAAAATAACTGAATTCCTCCCTCAAATGCAAATTCATACCAGTTTGCTACTAATCTCCCTTGAATAGCTGTGCACTCAGAAACTAAGAGGAAACCAGCAGCCAGTATCTGGCTGACAAATCACCCCCTGTATTATCCAAACAGCTTGGCAAATAACTGGTAAATGTATGCTTGGAAGCATGCAGTTGTTTTTAATAAGTCCTCAACTCAAAAGCCATTAGGGAATTTTGCAAGAATTACTGAAATATATTAGCATAATAGAAAAAAATATACTGCATATCACTTGTGTGTACTGCGTAGCTGTACTTATTACAGTTACTTAATATGTATGTTAAATACATTGGGGAGAGAAATAGTTTTTTACTCAGTTTACATTTGTTTTGGTTCTCTGTGATAGATTATGAATTACTGAGCTAGGGATATACCTATGGAAAAATACAATGCAGTAGATGTCTAATTATGACCTGAAGTGAAAATGAATTATAACTCCATTTGATACTTATTATGATTTGCTGCATTATAAATAGAAGTGATTTATTATTGTTTCACCTACTGCTCTGCTAGTGATGGATCATAATAGTAGATCATCATAATTTTGAAATCAGAACAGAGCTGGTTTTTCTTCCGTATAATTCAATTTTAACTCCACTACTGAGGTTGTTGAGTATCACAATCTATCTACTTTACATTACATTTTATTAGAAAGAAGATATGTTAATCTATTTGGTAGCTGTTCATTACTAACATCTGTTTATGAGACTTCTCTGTTAAACTGTCCAACCTACCTTTTGATAGTCTCATTACATTTTCAACATGACCTACGTGGCAACTAGAAAGAAAAACAGATGACTAAGGACCAGGATTGAAAATGAAGGCTTCCCCTTCTGTATGTGCTGTATATTTAAAGCAAAATTGCTGTACCATTATTGTAAAGTTTCAGATCAATATGGTCTTGTTGCCATAGTGTTCAGTGTTCAACAAGACCCTTCTTGTATGCATTTGGTCCTTGGCAGTGCTTTATATTCAGTAATTCCAAATATTGCCCCCCTGTTAAAATAGTGGTGCTGGGTCTTTTCCTGCCAGTCCTCTGGCAGAGGTACAGCAGGGTGAGCTCTTCCCTTCCCCTCTGAGTGAGGGTTTGCACATGATCTCCTCTGCAGAGAGAAGCCTCTCATGAAACAGGAGCATCCCCACCACAATTCCAGCCTGTGGCAGGTGCATGAAGCCTGAAATAATATTGACCTATGGGAGTTTATATGTAGCAAGTTCACAAAGTCTTACCCATGGAAGACTCTGTGTCTCCTGTCCCTCTTGCTGCCAACAGATTCCCCTCACACTGCTGCCATCATGCTCCACTTTCTTTTTGATGCTTCAGCACCCTGTGCTCCCCTTCCTGCTAAGGGCCCTGGCATGTGGCCATGGCTGAAGCAAGAGTCACAGTGGCAGCTGATAAAAGCTTTCTATGGGAAATAAAGTCCTCCCTAGGAGCCTTCTCCAGCTCCACTGCTAGGAGGAGGAGGAGCTGCTGGGTGTTTTGGTTGAACAGATCAGTCACCCTCAGCCACTGCTGTGTTTGCCATGCACAAACCCCTCAGTGCTGATAGCATTGAATTCTTTTTCAGCAGCGACTGTCCCCTCTATAAATACAAGGCTGTGTCTTTTAAAAAGCTGCTTTATTTAAATAATCTTATTCATTTAGTCTGTGGCTGTGTCCAAAAACCTCGAGCTGCTTCTGCAGCTTGCTTTGGACAGGACTGTGTTAGGACAAGCCTCCAGAAAGCCCTGGGCAGACTGTGGCAGTCTGGCTGCCAAGGACACAGAGTGGGCACCTCAGCCCTGCCTGGCCCTGGGAGAGCAGGATCCTGGGGGCAGATCTGGGGCCTCTGGCTGCCTAAGAGGAAAGGGAAGAGCCTGGAGCAGCTCTGCAGGAACAGGTGTGACAGTGTCTGCAGGACAGACCAGGGAGTGCTTCTACACCTTCACAAGGTGCTAAACCTCAGCTGACATTTGGGGCTTGGGAAGAGGGAGAGATCCAGACAGCCTGTGGTGAAGGAATATTCATTTCTCAGATGTGTGTGTGTGCACCATGGTTGAAAACACACTATGGAAATGTTGCTGAAAACTGTACTAGATGTCTTAGTCCTTATTTTTTAAAGGCTGCAAAGGATTAATTGAATATCAGATAAATTATTTTGGTAGTTGATATCTTTTCTGAGAAAAAATAAGTTTAGCCTATCTCTGGCTTAACAGTTAGCAAATTGGTAGTTGCCTTCTTTCTCTATCCTGTGTCTGTGAATAGGCAGCCTGGGTTCACTTATTTGAAAGGAATTGTGTGAGTGAGTATACAGCAGTTCATAAAATGTTTGGAAATTACTTTCTGGCTCTTTACATTTGAAAACTGGAGGTAGTTTTCCTGGACATAACACCACCACCAATTTCCCTGACATCCTATGTGGAATACTTTTAATATTTGGGTAAATGAATATTTATGATTTAACGAGCATTTTCTCTGAATATTCTGCAAAATCAGTTCATAATATTTTTATGACTGTGTCTACCATTAACTTGTAAATGCATGGAAAACAGGAGCAATCACAGTAATTGTGTGGTTGTGTTCACTTGAACCCTTTTGTAACAGAGAGTTTCTGCCACCCAACAGCTGTTGGGAGGCTCTGAGAGGAGAGAGCTGCTGTCAGACCCACTTCACAGGGACAAGCCACCAGGTCCACTGACAAACTGACACCTGACAAAAGGAGGGGAGAATGGAGTGGGACAGGCTGTCCTAACTTTGCTGCAAGGGGACTCCTAATTGCACCTGAATAAAATTGGAGAGCAGAAAAAGTAGTTTGCATCATGGTTGTCCCATTTTTGTGCTCTCTAGATAATGAGATGTCAGCCTCTGGATGCACCTTTAGCATATTCTACAGCTGCTAATTTCATTAAATGGCCATGAGAAGGGAGAACATTAACAAGTCAAAGTAGTTTCACTTTTTCTCTCCCACTATTAATTTACTTCGATGTCTTAGCCTTTGTACAGGAAGGGAAATGCATATCAAATTGTATATCCTGATCTTGTTGATTGAAGAAGAAGAAAAAGCAAATTTAAGACTCTACAAACTTTCACAAGGGCCAAACTTTAATGGACCTCAGAAATCTGGGAAGAAATTTATAAGTAAAACAGAAAGGAAGAAAGAGAAAATGCTAAAAGCACAAATGAAATGTGTGTGTGTATATATATATATATATATACAGTCTTAAAGCTCCTGCTTTACAACTGAATAAATAACTCCTTGAGCATTAATTTATTTTCATGCTGTTAATTAGAAGCATAATTAATTTTTGTAGATTATAAATAATGGTGCGCAAAATGTCATTCCCAGCAGATCAAAGGGAAATAATATAAACATTCTTAAAAAAACAAGAGTAGCTTGCAATGAAACTAATGAAACTTGTACTAATGAAAACTATAAATTTGTGTCTGAAGTTAGTAATTTATTGGTAAAATGCAAGGGTTCATTAATCATTCTGCTTTCTCTTATACTTGGCACATACGGAAGGAAAATCTCTATGTTTATCACTGCTTCAAATAAACAGTAGCATAAGTAGATTATTCCCAACAGAAATTTTTTTCCCACACCCTAATCTCAGAGCAATCATTCACTGATCTAAATGAGCAGTTACTTAAACCGCTAAGAAGGGATGCTAATTAGCTAAGGAAAACTAGGCAAGAGTATTTAATTTAAAAAAAAAATCCAACACTTTTTTCCCCCCTGTGCTCTTATTTCTAATGTGTTATTTACTTCTGGCTGGCTTGGATGCTGTCTTCATGACAGTGTCATATGTGGGTGTGTCTTCAGAGGAGGACTTTGGAAGTTCTTACAAACTTCTCTCCTCCAAAGGGTTTGTAGCCTCTGCTCAGCTGTGGTTACACCTCTCATTTCCCAGTGGGCTTAGGTAGGTACTGGGCTGAAAATGGGAATGAGTATGAGTCCACTTTGCTCTCTGCAAGCAGGAAGGGTGCAGCTGCATCTGCCTGGACTCTAAATACTTTAAAACATGTAAATATTTTCATTTTTCTACAGTTGCTTCATGCCTCCAGGTCCAAACTGCTCCTGACAAGCTATATGCCTTAGAAAGAAATATCTTTTAGCTTTTGATGCCAAACAGAATCTGCAGCATGTGATGCACAAATAACATCAGAACTCTGCTAGGCTGGTAGATAATGTTGGGCCTCTGCATCCTGGAAGCCTTCTCTGATGCTCTAGTCAGCAGTGAGGAGAAGTAAGTGGCACTCATGAGACATAAGGAAGGAGGAGTTTGTCACCCAAGAATCCTTGTTCCTACTCTCTGTCCTGGGAACAGAACTGTCCCTCTTCCACACCTCCAGCAGTGCTGAGGAGAGGAGTGCTGGGGTTATGGTCACTGTTGGCACAGGATTGGTGTTGATTTATTAATCCTGGGTCAAGCACATCTGGTTGTAAGTGAAATAGCTGCAGAATGGCTTCTTTTGGTCGATTTCTGGCATTTCTGATCACCCAAAGATGTAGATTTTTGTGCTTGAGGTGCCCTGGAGATAGGAGTTGTCTTATTTTTTTACTAACTGTCACCTTAGTACTGTGAGTTCTGCTGGTAGTCATCATCTGAAGAGGGACAATATTCAACACAATATTGGGGTAGCACAACGTTTCCATGGATTAGAAATTTCAATTTCATCTTTTGGTTCCATTTTGCTCATTTTATTCTGCCTTCTGACTTGCCAGTATTGAGGGATGTAAGGAAGGGTCTTTTGGAAATGCATGGACATTGTCAATAGGCTGCTAATGGCTGCAGGCAAGCTTTCAGGTTTTAAATTTATGTATTTATTCCATTAAAAATGAAATGATTCTACAGAGGGGAGAGGCACTATGTAACAACAGCACAATTACTGAATGGATGGCACATATTGGATATGGATGAAATTCTGGAACTGTCTTACATCTCATGCCATCTCATTCATTCATCCTTGCTTCTAATTCCAGCAGACAAACAAATAATGCTGTATAAGCATGACCTCATCTAAGATATAGCTTATTTCCTCTCAATAAATTCTGTTGCCTTTACATTCTCTTTTGCAAGCAAAAGAATCTAATTTTCTCATACACTATCCTGCAAAAATCCTTCCACCTCAATTTTTGCTTTAATTCTTCAAGTAGAATTTTAATGTGTTTAAAGATACTTTCAGGAGGGTTGGCAAAGACAAGCTTTTAACAGATCTAGGTGTTAGAGATTTTGCTGATATTTCTAGAAGGCTGCAAAACTGTGTGTGAATGGTAGGAGCAGAGCTAAATGTTGTTGAGCCCAGGCAAATACATTGGGTATATTCCTGCTTAGAGAGATTAAAAATCAAGCCCATGTAGAGTGTGTAGATTGGTCTTTGTTTAGCCTGTGAGCTGTGATTCACCAGTTTGGCATTCTGTTGAGTAGCCAGGCATCATTGTCGACCTTTGATGTATTCTCCATTAAAATGCATGTGCTGTACTTCTGGAGGATTGATGAGAGGTGGAAAAATTGAAGACATAGTAGAAAGAAAACAGAGTAAGAAAGAATTCTCATAGGCTACATAGAAACAATTCATGTCAACATGTGAATAAATACTTCATGTACCTATGGCTATACAAAAACCACTGAAAGACTTCAGTGCTCTGCTGCATTTTGTCTACAAAATTAGTAGCATAGAAAATGGTTCTAAACAAGAACAAACACATTCTGAACTAATGCTTTTGTGTTCAAAGCAATTGGACATCTGTGATAATAGGTTCTGTTCTTAGTTCTGCCACAGGCTTATTTTAAGACTTTTAAAAATGTTGCAAAAATGACTATGTTTCTCCTTCTATTGGTAAGAAAAATATGAATCTGATTAGGAAAGTGTTAATTATAGTTTCTAAAATAGCTTGAGGTCTCAGAGAAAAGTACTCAAAGACATGAAAAGAAGTATTATTTTATAGAGATTTTACAATTGGGCCTAAATTCTCTGACACTAAGGATAGATTGGTTTATGACAGATATCTTCACCTGTTTGGTATAACTGCTATGAAAACTAGAAAAAAAGAGCTTGAATTTGAGAAAGCACACTAACAATTTTTGCATAAGTATTATTTTAAATTCTGACCTCCAAATGAGATCTTCCATTGGATAGATGCATGGTTTTATGTCATAATATACAGAAATAATAGAGAAGGGGAGGATTCAGAACTATGTGACTGAAGGCATGAAAGGCTCTCAAAGTCTTTCATGTTATCATCTTTGAATAGTGCTTTGGTCTTTTGTTCCTCTTATGATAGATGATACTTTAGTGTTGCACTGACAGAGAAACTCCTTTCTAAGCTTAAGGAAGAAAACTAGCAAAAATTAAATATATATTCACTTACTCACAAAATCTTTTAATAAAGATAATTGCTACTAATAGTTTTATTTTTCTGTTTTTGATGATGTATTGCTCATGTATAACTGCTTTCCCTCATGTCATAGTTAAATGTAATGAGATGGTTTCTATGGTAAAAAAATGCTACATTTCTTCTTTGAGTAAAAGAAGTAGGTTTTGAAAAATATTGCAAAATAGCATTATGATGAGGTTTTTAATTAAAATGTTAGATAATGGCTTCTTAGAGAGAGATTTATGTATCATCTCAGATTGTCTTTATTCTGAATACTGGTATTTCACTATTCTCTGCCTGATTCCACAACTTTTACTTTCGACCTGTTTCAGAAGCCTTAGTGAATTCAACCTCTTACACAACAAGTTAAAATGTACAGACTCTGACCTTTAGAAAGAAAGAACTCATATGAAAATGCTGTTGTCTCCCTCCAGCATCATCTTTTTCATATGAAACCTAGATTCAGAGTTTGAGTTTGTTTTGGTTTTTTAAGTAACAGGAATCTGAGGGGGTAATTACTGGGTAATTGATATGCTGTACTACAGAGCTACTGGGCTCACACAGCTGCTCAGAGAAGCAGGATAGTCCCTTTTCCTTTTACTATTTGGTACAATCACAAGGCTGCCACAGCATCAGCTGGTCATTTTGGCAGGGTTCAGTGGGTATTCTAGACCAAAAAGCACATGCAAATAAAAATGGATCTATTTTGGATATGCACTTCACCAGAGTGTTCCTGTAAGACATCTCATTTCATAACACAAGCCCTCTCTAACCCAGCCATTAAATTGTCATATAATTAAAGCATTTCTTTGTTAATTATTAGGTCATTAAATGTGTGCTGCCTCCTGCAAATCTAAGGAACAGGCTATGGGAAGCTCTATGGGAGATAACTTGGAGAAGCCCAGAAGTCCTTTAGTAGTGGCACTGTACATGTCCTCACTTATGTAAACACTCTGGGGACAATAGTTTATTAAACAGCATTGGGGAATAGTCTGCATTTGATTTGGTACACTTAATTGGGGTAACCACTGAGGCTGCCTCACTCTTGCAGTAAGACTATCATGTTGGTTCAAATATGAGCTGTTAACAATTCTATTTTATGTGCTTTCTGCAGGCTTTCTGCTACTCTTGTCAGTTATTTTTGAGTTCTATGGGGTTTTTTCAGTCATGAGCTTCTGAAATGCATCCCATAGGTTGGAATGAGGGAGGGGGTACTGCTAAGTGCTCTCAGCTGTTGTGGGTGGGTCATGTGCCCTAATATTACAGGACCACAAAATGAAAGTCTTTAGGAATAGGGAACTCAGCTGCAGCCTATTCCCTGGTGGCAAACTGCTATGTTCCTGTTAGTGGTTGTCACCTTTTGACCATGACGCCTAAAAATTAGAGAGAAATAGGAGAGAAGGGGGTTTAACAGGCTCATATTGGAGAAATGCTTTACAAGAATGATGAGCTTGTTTGATTTGTATGTAATGAGCACCAGGTGCCACACCATATGTGTAAGCTGTGTTACTCACCCTCCCCAGTTTCAGGAAATTTGTTGTGTCTGGCCTCTTGTTTTCCTGACTCAGTTTACACTAAACTTCAGATGGGTGACAAAACAGCCTAACATTTCAAATTCACTTCTTACCACTGACCAGGAGAAGATAATATAGGTATACAGGTAATGATGCATTCAAGCAAAATACCTAGTGCTTGTAGAGCTCTTTAAATCTCCAGATGTGTATTTTGTTTAGTTTAAAGGCATGATATGAATGATCCAATCTAATATATGTATAGAAAATTATGTTTATGGAAATGCCTATATTTTATATATTTTACAATACCTTACTTGGCATCGAAATGCAGAACAACTTCATTTTTACTGAGGTGATGTGGTCATGAATGGGAGCTCTCCAGCCCTAGAATAGATAATGACCCATATGTAAGAGCTGCCTTTAGATACACAGCCATGCTTGCAGAATTATGGGAAGGCTTCATGCGCTTCAGTGCAATTTACTAAATACAATGTGGGATGAAATTGCTGTTGTTGGAGCACAGGACAGCTTTAGAAATGAGTAGCTTGGGGGAGGAAAGCCTTATATATTCACCTGAAACAGAAAGCATTAGTAAGTTTAGATGACTGTTCTCTTGAAATAATTTGCAAAATTGCAATACCTTTGACAGTGAATTCCAGTTAATTGCTTTACAATAAGAGAGCACTTGTTTTTCCAGGAACAGCTCCCATATGAGCCTTCCCTAATAAAGTCTTGCTGATTTCTGTCCAATTTCTTCACATGTTCTGTCATGTCATCAGCTTCATTTCTCCTCATCATGTCTTCTCCATGGCAGTACCTCAGAGTCTTTTCTGTGTTTCAGCCCTGTTTTCTGATGAAGTTGTTTAAATAGTGTTTTGTAATTGCTCCCTAATAACTCATAAGCTCTTGTGTAGAGGGGACAGAGACAGCACATATCCCTGCTAGTCCAGAGTGAGCCTGTCCTCAGCATGAGCAGTCAGAAGAGATCCTGTGAGAATGTACAAGGACAATGTCCTCTGAGCATCTCCTTAATGGGGACAGAATTTGGCTCTGGCTTTTGTGAAATCTTTAGCAACAATCTCTCTGATAATACTGCCTGTCTGTGGAGGGTAACTGGCCAGCAGAATCAAAGGAACAGGCAGAGGCACAAGCATAAAAGAGTCATTTCTTTAGGAAAGCAGGCTAAAAATAATTTGGCCTTTAGATATCTGCAATATGTTACAAATGCATGATATATTACCACACAATTCCTATTCCTCTCTTCTATCCCCAGAAAAGTCTATGTGTGTATACACATATTTATTTATTAAACATGATTAAGTATTTGAGGGTCTCTCTGTAATGCTATCCAAAGAATCAGTGCATGCTGAATTTAAAAATAGAATGAATGCAACTTAACTGTGAAAAGCCTGCAATTAATTTATAAAATATCTGCTGAAATGGAAGAATACATCTTCCAGGGGAAGTTGTGAACACTTAATAGAGAGAGCTAATAGGATTGGCCCAGCATAGTTGCAACTAATAGTGTGCAGTGGGATTTTCAAAAGCACTAAGGGAAAAAATACTTTAATAGAACTCCCATACTTAATCTTCTCATTGTTGCTAAGCTTCCATGATATGAACATTCTAACTCATGTTAGGAAATTCTTGCATTGCTAGACTTGTGTTTTCAGACTGTGAAACTGGAAATTCAGTTTTGTAAAGCACTGATGTTTTCCATGACACTTTCTATACTTTGTACTGTTCAATAAATCACCATAAGCCTAGCTTAGGTGAACATACAGATATCTGAATATCAAACCAGAGTAATTCATCATTGCATTGAACAATTAATGAAGCCTTTTAGGAAAGCTATTTATGAAGCCTTAACATACTAAGTGGTATAATTTGGCTGCACAGGAAAAGCCGTGTGTTCTGGCATTTCTGCAGGGGGAAGAGAGGCTGGTGTAGATGTGCCCAGGTCAGTCTGTACAGTGCTTGTGCTGGCTGGGAAAGAAGCGGGGTCCGGGCTTACGTAAGTGTTCTATTTCATGACAATTTAGCTGGTTTCCATGGAGATAATTATGTTGTCACAAACTAAGGGTAAAGATTTCAAGTGCAAGATAAATAGGAGGAGCACATGGACTTCCAAGCAATAAAGATGTCCTTCTTTTGCTCTGTTGTAACAAAAGGCAACTATAATCACAGCAGTGAAAGAGTGAGCTGTCTTTGCGATAAACATTGTTAGCATTCAGTATATCAACACCCTGTATTTCATACTATGCCTCTCAATACCTTTTTCTTTATGATCATGCTTTCAGTGGATAATAGTTTTCACCAGTTACACTAGAGTGGGGCCAACCCTTTAGCTGGAATAAATCAGCCCAGCTGGACTGCAGTCAGTGAAACTGTGCTAAATTAAACCTGAATTAAGTTGTGCTGAATTAAACCATTTGGGAATTTGACTTAACATTGTTCATCTACCCTGCCAAGTGATCAGGTCAATAATATAAACAGACGAGAAGTATCTTATGGGGTTTTTTTTCCTGTAAGTAGTTATTCCCTTCAACCCTCTGAGTTATTCAAGACAATAGTTTGGTCAAGCTTCAGGCTTACCAGTGGCCCAACCAATTCCTTGCTGTAAGGGTGTTTTATATGCCTGTATTTTAATTACCATACTGGTTTATTAGTACAGTAGCACTTGGATTTCTTTTTCTTATTCTTTCCTACCCCCACCCCCTTCCAGCCATAGGCTTATATAAGTTAATGACAAATGCTTGTTGAAGAGTTTCCCAAGACTATTTACAGGGCTGGTCTGTGAAACTCTTGATTGAAATTGCTCTCAATTTTTAATCTGTTGACAGTACTGGAAAAGAGTCTGAATAAAGCCTGAGTGCAGGCATCTATGTATGCTAGAAAATAAACTGCAGGTGAGTCAAAGCATGTTTGTCATCTGTAGAGCCACATCCATATGGTACAGATTTGTTAGCTATTGGTTGTGCTGTTAACTTGTTGGCCTTGTAAATCACATCTAACATCAAAATAACAAGGAATATCCCCTTTGAGTGGGCAATATGCTCAGTTTTTTAAATTTAGAAGCCACTCAACACCATTACATGCAAATTGCTTGCTACGTGTTGTTGATTGTGGTTCCAAATGTTAACAGTACAATTGAGTTGCCTGAGCACAGGCCCCTGGTGTCACTCTGCTGCAGGGCTGTCAGAGCTGAGCTGGCTTTGGGAAGACCTTCATATGCTGGGAGTGTAGAAAAGATAGCATAGGAGATTGTAATGTAAAGACACTCTTCTCAGCAGGGTGATTGTTTGTACTCAGTGGGTGATCCATATTGAAGTCATAGAAGTTATATTTTCTATATAATGCTTACTTATGCATTAAGTATATTAGTTATAAGTAAATATTAGAAGATAAGGAGAGATATATGCATTACATAGGTAGCAGACAGTATACTTAAAATACAGATACAAGTTGAAACTCTCTTATTTATTAATTCAATGGCACTGCCTCAGTTGTGTTCTTTGTTTGGCACTGACAAAAGCTTTTGTAACTTTACACTGAATCTGAGAGTTCTAGCTTTCTTTCTGTGGTTTCATGTTACTTGAGGGAGAAAGAAGCCCTGGGCAGTGCTGCCCTGCGAGGTGGGGCTCTCTGTGGGGGCTGCCCCACTCCCCAGAGGTGCTGGGAGCCCAGGCTGTGAGAGCTGTGTCCACGTCGTCTTTCTCCTCCAGAGCAGAAGTCCTACCCCATTCATGTTATTCTCTCACTCTGCCACCTGCTTTTAATCTGTGAGTGAGGCTTATTGCTCTTGTGGATCTCATCTGCTTATTTTGTCTTACTATTTGCTAAAGTATATGGTAATTAGAATGAGAGAATAGAGACATAACAATAAGCAGAAAATTCCTTCGCATTCCTTTTTTTTCATTCAGTTGTTTTCTTATATCCTCTTTTCACTGTGTATGTCTCCTCCTTCTTTTCAGTTTTTTTTCTTCAGTTTATTGTATCTTCAATATTTTTCTTCTTGATATTAGCCTTTGAGCCAGGATGCTGTATTTTCCATTCTACAGGGTTTTTTTATTATTTTTTTTCACAAAAGAATACTTCTTTGAGAAACTTTCCAGTTTTCTTTACAAACTAGGCTGAAA
Source organism: Peucedramus taeniatus (assembly GCA_013400575.1). Lineage (NCBI taxonomy): Eukaryota > Metazoa > Chordata > Aves > Passeriformes > Fringillidae > Peucedramus > Peucedramus taeniatus. The sequence continues at coordinate 127,868 of WBNO01021101.1, read as the reverse complement.
CAGTGCCTCAGAATGAAGCACTAAGTTCTCTGAATTATACTTTTCAGCCAGTACAGCAGTACCATTAAAATCAGTTCAGTTTTTCTGTCCATGACTTAGTTATGATGTAATAATGATCTTGGGAATATTCAAAACCGAGTGGATTTTTAAATAACATCTTTCTCAAATTAATGTTGTTTTTCTATTGTGAGATTTTAATATATGCATTTCCAAAATTACCAACTAATCTGTGGTGGGGCTCATTGAAACCTGGTCTTGCAGGCACTGAATGTTGAGGAAGCCCACATTATGTATCTTATCCCTCTAAATTTCCAGTGAGGTTTCCAGTACTTGCCACACGAGAAAAGAACAAAGGTCTCAGCTGCATTTCTTTGTGTCTGAATTTGAAGTTGTAAGTCAGGCAGATCCCAGAGAGATGGTTGCTCACGTTAGGGCTGCACCCATTGCTGGGTCTGTTCTTGAGCCAGGACAGCAGCCCTGATGGGGCAGGTACAAGGCATTGTTTATATGATGAAGCACCAGAGTATGAATAACAGATGCACTCATTTTCTGCTTGCAGAATGTGTGATTATATCACAGAGTGGCACAACTCAAGGACAGCCAGAAACACCTTGCTAAAGAAAAAAGACCCTGTTAGTTGCATGGAGGTCCATTTGCAGAGCTGAGGGAAACCTGTGGTACATCAGCTCTTGCCCACGCTTTGCATTTCAGATCATAATTTTTACTACATTTCTTCTGCAAGGAGTACATAAAACAGAAATTACATGCAAAATCTGTATATCCTAAAATGAAAAAATATTTATCAGATTGTAAGAATCTGAGATTTTTACTCACATATGCTACAAAAAACAAGAGAGCAGGACATACTGAGCATCAGTATGAAGATGGTGCACTTCTGCACCATCTCCAAAGTAAAAGCAAAAGCAATTTCAGAAGCTGTAATTTATTTTTTAAAATGCACAAAAGACAGACTTGGTCATTCACTTCTGTGCCTTAGTGACTCTCTGGCATTTAAAGATGTTTTTCATCCAAGATTTGATGCTAATACTATAACATCAGGTGAATTCCTTGATGGTTGTTGCTGTTGTGTCTGCTACAGTTAGATAGGGATATCTATCAGACCTTCAGGTTATTTAATCCTATTGAACAACACTGTGAGATGTAATAATTGATTTATCCAATGATCTTTGGCTTGCATTTATACTGTCTACCAAAGGACTCCTGGGTCCTAACACTTGTATTGAGAGAATTTCAAAAGGCTCATGGGGGACAGCCATAACTCAGATGATATCAAAAGGCGATTTCAGTGCCTGGGAGTCTGGGATAGTTTGCAAAGTGCTCCAGTGTCCTCAGAGGTCAAATTAACCACAACGTGTTGTATAGCTGCTGTTAGTTTGGTTGCAAATCAAATGTCCTTCCTTTGGTAGCGCTTTAGAATGGAACATTTTGTGAGAGTGTTCATCGAAGCTTTCCAGTAAAGACAATGACTTAAAAAATAAATCTTTGTGATTTATTTAAAAGGGTTTAACCTTTCATGGCAAGAATGTGTTAATGGCAGTTCTTCCCTTTAGAAGTGTATTATGGAATGATAGGCTTAGAAGCTGTTCTCCGCTTTTGTCACAGCTATTTTATTCATCAATAAAATTTTAAATTCCATGTACTATGGTAAGTTTGCAATGGGACTGTGGAGGAGAGGAGCAGCTATAATGTCATACTTGAGTCATTAGAATTATATTTTCGCTTGTCCATTATTTTTTTTACAACAGGAAAGTGTCAAACTGAGAATACATAGGCAGCAGTGTCAAGGCTTGTCACTCTTACCAGCTCTAGCAAGGGTAGGCTTTCAGCTCCTGCTGGTGTTTTCTCCCCTCCTTCACCATCCACGCTGCTTTCACTGGAGACAAAAGTGCACTTTTTTCCTTTTTTAATTTTGGATGCTGAGGAATTGTGCCAGGTTGAGCTGGCAAAGAACTAAGTGCCACAGCAGGGAGGAAGATTCATAAATGATGAAGACACAATCTCTTAAACTCCCTAGCTCACAGGTGTTTTGTTATTAATGAAGCTGAAAAAGATGCTCCAAATTATGTCTCCTCCTTGTCATGAGAGCTCTGGCAGCTCTTTGTGACTGAAAGATCTTGCTCTTGCAGGTGTGTGGGATAAACTTGCAAGCCAGAATGGAGAAACAAGAGAGAGAAAGAAAAACATTCACACACCCAAGGGATCCTAGAGATTGGAGAGAAATTAAAAAACCCTCAGTCAGTGCATAGTGAAATGTATTCTGTCAATATATGGGAAAGGAGATAACTACAAACTTCATCTCCGTGCATCTTATTTATCCCTTCAGCCCACATACACCTGGCAGCAAAGAGAATTGTCATCTGGTCTGTAACCCTACACTGACATCCTTTCTAAATCCCTAAACAGAGCAACCTAAAGGCTAAAAAGGATTTTTAGAGTTTTGCGAGCTCTTTTCCAAAAACCAGCAGTGATGACATCAAAGCCTTGGAACAAAAGCACAAGATTTCTTTTTTCAGTTTTTTCATCTTTTGCCCCCGATGTGTTAAGACCTGACTTATGGAAAATAATAATATTATGCTGGGGTTTATTGCCTTGTTATGGAAGAATGAAGTTCATTTTTGCTTTTTTATTGGCACCATCTGTTTCTTTTCTGGCAAGACACCCTCAAATGGTGGGATCTTACATATAAATGGCTGGTCCTGAGGATTGCAGGCTGTACTGATCAGTAGATGTTCAAGAATTCTGTCTTTCCTTTTTTTTGCATAGCCTGACCAAAAAAACAAAACCAAAAAAAATCCCAAATTCAGCCAACCCAACCAAACAAACGAAAAAGCTCTCCCCACCCCAAAAGCCACAAGACACATTTTCTATTGAGAAGTTTAGCAAAATGTTATCTGTTAGACAAAATGAAAAATTTATATAAGGTGTTTGGGAGGAGTATCACTAGATTTGTCCCATACTCACCTTTCTAAATCACTGGAAATGCTGATGAGCAATGTCCTCCCCTCTTCCAGCCTGGAATGTGGTGCACAGCTGGATGGTCACGGTGACCGCACAGGTCGGTGGCACAGGAGGATGAGCTCTAGTTTGGAGGCTAATTAAAATTTTGTCACTGACTTCATTTCCAGACACCACCTTACTCTTAGATATTTGTTTTGAGCATGCAGATTGAGTTGTTACCTGCCAGTACCTAGCGATTGCTATACAGGGATTATAAAGAATGAAATTAGGGAAGATGTATCCCACTTACTGTTATGTACACAAGCAATACCAGATATTGATATAGCAAAGGAATGCAGCCTCACTTAAACACTTATTGCAGTCAAATAAAGAGAATTTCAAAATTCCACTATTTCCTAAAAGCTCTTATAGAAAATGAGTATCTGAGGAGGATTTGGGAATTTAGTTTGATGTCAAAGCTGAGCCTAAAGTGGTCCTCAATGATGATTAAAGTTCTAAAATTAGAAGCAGATGAAAAATAAAGGTAATAGGAATTTAATCTCAGAAAACTTGGTATACAGTATTATACTGTACAGAGTATTCACAGTGTTTACTTTGGTTTGTGAGTCAGTGTCATGTGTTAACCATTCCTAGTTATCAGACACCTAGTACACAGTTTAGGCTGAGCAGAGCTACACCTGAGCATAGAAGACCACTGAGCCATGTACACTGATTCTGAACAGCTGAGAAGTTTACTTAGTCTTCATGTAAGGATTGATTTATTTCTTGGCTGGTTAGAGGTAGAAAACATTATTATTTTAATAAATCCCTACTAAGCTGGTTTGTGGGTTTCTATGAAATCTGCCAGTGGTGACAGTTTGTGCAGTACACGTGTTTACCAGGTTTTCAGTAAACAGGGTCCAAATATTGTGCAAATGCTCCATTTCGTGGGAACTAGTTTCTATGGAGACAATTACGTTGTCACAAACTGAGTGTTGTGATTTCAAGTGTGAGATAAATAAGAAGAGCATGGGAACTTCTAATCAGCTAAAATGATCTATTTTTGCTTTGTATTGACAAAAAAGCAAGAGCAACCCACAGGAATGAAATTAAACTCAATTCTTTCTTTAATGTTGGCAGAGAGTAACATTTTAATATTCTGAATTCATCCTGTGACTGTGTACAACTGTCTCCTCATATTACTTCTCATGGTTCTTCTGCTAAAAATTAGTGTCACTTTTTAAACTGCTTATCCAGTGCTGGTGGAAAACAAAACCAGTAAAGCACCTATCAGGATTGATATTTCTTCAAGGACCATGTGGCAGATCAGATGACAGATCTGTGCACATTCCCCATCTAATGCTTCACTTGTTTGATGTAGCTGGTTAGAACTATTTACTGGAATTTTAAATATCTCTTACTTATGCATTAGAAAATGAAATATAGCCTGTAAGCTGGATTACATACTTTTACAAATGCTTGCTGTTCACCCAGTGTATGTTTTAACACTAAGAGAGGAGGAAAAGTGAAGATTTGGTAATCATTGCTGTAGCTCCAAACAGATTTCCTTTACACTGAGCAGCACTTTGTTCTGGGGGAATGGTGAGGGGATTGTAGCCTCAGGGTGTGACACAGCCTACACCTTTATTTCATACAGCCCAGAGTCAGAGGATTCTTTTCTTGTATCATTATTAGATAGCTGTTGACATGCTAAGATCTGTTTTGTCAAAGATGCGTGGAGGGGTCACTCACCCCAGGCAGGGAAATGTCTCCCCCCTCTTTAAGTACAGCCTGTGCAGTTTGGGGATGCTGTTCAAGGAACATACACTGAGCATGAATAAGATATGAGTGTGGTAATTAGAGAACTATTTTTATTTTGAGTAATGAAATACAGAAGAGGGAAATATACATAGGGGACAATTTTTATAGATTTACTATGGATCAGCATATACCTAAGTGTGAGTATGCATGTTAACAGATATTCACACAGTTTGCAGCCTACTTTGCAGTGTAAATATGAAACTATAGTAAATTTAGAATATTTTATCTTTTGGTACAGACATGCACATTATATATTTATATCGAGGCTCCTTCTTTCTCTTTTATTTTGTAATTCAGTAGCACTGTCTTGGCAACACAAATGGCTGGTTTTCTTTGTTCAGCGTTGACAAGAGCTTTTCCAACTTAAAAAATCTGACACAGTTCCAGCTTTTTTTTTCCTTTTCTTTCTTTTTTTTTTTTTTTTCAGGGTTTCATGTTACTTGAATGAGAAGGATATATACTGGTTGAACCTTCTGTGTTCAGCTGTTAAACTGACAGCTTTTTCTTCTGGCATGAGAAGGCTTTCAGTAATTTGGATGTGGTGCCTTTTTCCTGTCACTGCCAAGAACAATGCTTCTGTTCAGGCTGACATCAGAGGTATAGAATTGCTCTGTGTTTGACCTCTGATAGCTGTGCATAATAGATCTGTGCATCACAAATGCTCCACAAATAGTCTATTTGGGTGCATAGCTCAAGTCAAAACAGCAGTATATATTACAAGGATGTGTAAGTCAGAGGGGAGAGAGTTTAGGGGGGAAAAAGTCATTGCTAGACTTGCCATTCTGTATCAATGTTTACAAAGGAGCTATCTTCCTTATGCAAATGGGATATCCCCCATCCCTGCTCCTGCCTCAGATCTGCTTCTTCCTTTGCACAGTAGCAGCGAGCAGACAGGTTTCCCAGAAGTTTAGTTTAATTCACTTATGGATGCAAGAAGCCTTTGTAAGGCAATTTAGGTTACACTTGGCTGGAATTGAAGTACAAAGTTTTTTGGTATGGTTTTCTGAGTCAGTATGCCCTGTAAATAATGCAAGGTGGCACTTGCTAGCAGTCTGCAAAAATAAATGAGAATTATTTGGAAGTGGGGGACAGGCTGGTTTGATATATATACTAGAGTTGTTTTGAGTTTTTTCTTTAATCAATCCCTTTTGATAAAAGTGTATTCTTCAGACTCCTCTCTCCTAGAATCAGTAATTCTCTAATTAGAATTTTATGGGTGTTGTCTTTTCCTTTTTTTAATCACAATAGAATGGAAAAGCCTTTTTAATATACTGGAATATCATAGTATCTATAGCCTTTTTAATATACTGAAATATCATAGTATCTACTTTGATTAGGAGTAATATATGCCTGACAGATTAAAGTTCCCTGAAGTCTATGGTTTTGATGTATCTTTTTCACTGCTCTGAAATAAACAGGCAAGTCAGAAAAAAAAGGAAATCACACATCTCTTCCTTTACATGTGGAGAGTGAGGTGCCAGGTGGATTGTTTAAGCTGCTAAGATCACTAAAAAAGTCTAGCAAGAGAGCTGCTGTACCCTGAGCAGTCCAAAGCATAAGTCAAAGTAGTTTCTGGTTTTGATTTATTCCTTCAAGAAGTGCAAGAATTTGGAGCTGAAATTACTATGGGAAACCTGTTTTGATGTGTCTCTGCATAAGTAGAGTGCTCAGTGTGCAATGAGCTTATTCAGTCTGTGTTGAGGCTGATGCCAGTGTGGTACAGCTTGGCTGAGCTGGGTGGGTTGGGCCAGGCTGAAACTGGAGGACTCCAGAGTAACTTTCTACAGACATCAAAGAGCCTGTGACTGCAGCAGCTGGAAGGTGGCAATAGGTGTTACATGGAGGCTGCTTCACTTTATCCCAATTATAACTGAAGAAAAGAAAGCAAGGTTCTCTTTTAAGTGAAATCCAAGAATGTTTATGTCGAGGCATCCTTCAAAATAAAGCTTTTTATGACTTCTGTTTGAACAGCTGGTGCATGCTCTTCTTTTTCTGCTATTTTTAAAATAAATTTTTCTTAGTGTTAGCCCCCACTATTGGCCATGGTGTAAATTGCTCCAAATTGCAGCTTTGCATAATTATGCTGTGTACTTTACAAGGCTTTACTTAGTCTTGTGGTTTCTTCTGACTATATGCATGTACAGTGTGACTGTTCATAGGATTATATATTTCTAAATGTAATCCCTTGTAGAAATGGAAGTTTAATATTTATTAAAACTGCCTTTTATTTTCCAGAAGGCCTTCAAACACCTTTAAAACATAAAAAGTGTATCATTATTAGCAGGGTTCCATTGAAAGTAATTGAGATGAAAAGCATATATAGGAGTAAGTAAAACACCACTGTTGTTAGTTATTGGTGCAGTAAATCCATTTCTTTAGATTTATATTTGAAACAGATTTGGCCCAGTAAGTCCACTGAAAATTTGGCAATTTCAATTTTTTTTAGCAATTAGAATGAACTCTTAATACAAATGTACTTAGCAGGAGAAAATATATTTAAATGCCTGTTAGAGAATAATTGCAAACTGAAATTATGTGTGCTATGTGTTGGTCATATTGCTTGGTAAAATATAGGAAGCGATATCCTAAAGATGTAACTGAGAAGTGCCTGACTAACCTGTCTAGTACTCTGAGAATTTAATTTAACCTATTATTGGCCCTGCCATTTACAGAAGCTAGCCCCTTTACTGACAAAAGCTGCTGTACTATAATGAAATAAAGAAACACTCTGAATTTTTTTTGTATGAGGTGCACTTTTTGTTTTTTGTTTTTTGTTTTTTTTTTTTTTTTTGTAAAACAGAAAGGTAAAAGAATGTTCATATCTCCATTTGAAACACTTGGCAGCTTAAGTATAACATTTTTCTCATGTTTCATAGTGCAGTTTTATTTGACATAGAGGATTCATAACAATTTGTTAGTTGTTTACTGAATACTTTAAATATTTCACAAACTGACAAGCAATTAGGAGCAATTTATGCTAATGGTAAGAAATGGTCAGAGATGCTACTGTGGCACATGTGTCTTATGCATATGGCATGAATCCTGTTTGACTGTTTTACACAATATCAAGCATCAGGTGTGTAACGTTATGAGTTTCAAAACTTATGCTTGTATTTTGGGCAAAAAATTTACAAATAGCTGCTTTCATCTTAAATAGCTGAAGTATTTTCTGTTAGTCATCCATCCATGAAGAAAAGACTGGTACATAGGCAGTCTAGCAATTTCTCCTGGATTTATCAGTACCTCATGCTGGAGTTTTTAACTAAATGGTAGGTGGTGTAATGTAGTGCTGTTCCAGTAAGGTTTGGAATCTGGAGCTCTTCCACATAACCAGAGCCAGGGACAGAGGGAGTTCAGAAAGAAGGTGAGAGAAATGTCTTCCTCATTTCCTAAGCACAGATGCACTTGGTATCATTTTGTTTTTCTACTCTGCACATGCTTCATCTGGTGGACTGTAAAGGTATTTATTATTCCTGGAAATCTCTGAAAGCCTTTGCTACTGCAGAACTTTGGAAAATACAATATTGTGACTCTTTTTTTTTCCTCACCTTCTGCTAAAATAGCCACCTTCTCAGGAGACACATATTGGAGTCCTGTTTTTAATGCAGCTTCTGGTACAGATCAAGACAGATTATTGGACTGCATTCACATTGGAACTAGAAAAGAATGATCTGTATTCCTCAGAGCTGTGTAAGATCACTGGACATGACCGTCAAACCTGGCATTTTAGAAACTATTGTAAAACAGGAAACTATTTGGAAATCACAGTCTGTACATAGCTAGAGTTTGCCAATTTAATTTCATTCCCGTGCTCACAATTTGGATGATAGCTTTTTCAGGAATGGTGCTTGGTTTAACTGTGAAATGTTGCAGTATCAGTGTGTGGAAAGCCAATGTAAATCAGTTTTCATCTCCACACACTGAGCTTGGGTCACATCAGACCATGCCAAGAGTCCCTGACCTGTCTCTGCTTTCCTTGAAGTCACATTGCTGGGTCTCAATGATTATCAATAAACACATCTTAAGCCTACAATATGACAACTAGAACTTTGTCTGGGCCTTGAATTCAAACATTGCAAAATATTGATTAGCAAAGATAATTGCTAAACAATAGCAATCATGGAAAAGGCATTTATAATGCCACAAGCAAATTTATGATCACACTTGCAGCAGCACTGCTCAGCTCAAAACTGAGCACTAAGCACACTGCAGAAAAAAGCTCATGAAATATACCTGACAGGGCAGGTATTTGAAGAACAGCTTTTGCTTCCCACCATCCTGTTTTATTCTTTGCAAACTAATAAAAGATTAAATCAGACAAGCCGTGTAAAAATAATGCTCCCTATTGTAACCATGGCTCTTGCAGCATGGAAGAAAAGCTAGGTAATAGAAATACTGAATAGCTTTGTAAAGAAAAGTTAGTCAATGGCTACTGTGGGAAGAAGTAAGGTAATGCTCTTTCTTTCCATGACCATCTCACACCAAGAGCTATGCAAAGAGAAAACTGTAGTGCAGATTTTTGGGATATGAGCAGTCGTTACTTGTCAGTATGGAACTGGTCCAGCTCTCAAAATTTATTTTAAGTCCACAATGGACCAACAATGGCCATATCTTTAGATAAAGATTAGAGAAAAAAGGCATTATTTCTACCTTTGTTAGCATAAAAATGATGGGTCTCTTCTGTCATTTTTCTAGAAAAAGCTTGATACTTTGTAGTCTGAATCCTGCCTTTTCATTTGTAACAGAAGGCAGAATTTTCATTTGGTTTCTTTGGAAATGGACACTATAAAGAACTCCCCTCATGTTGGTGTCCACCATTTACTTTTCATCACCTGACAACAGAAGTGAATTGGAGTGAATTATTCATGTTAGGTGGATATATTTAAGTGAAGTTCAAAGACTACTGGTTTTCTTTCACCAAACCTGGTTTAACCAGTCCACCATTTACAAACTTGTGACTGTTTATACCTACTTGCATGCTGCATTTCTGGGCTATTCTGTAGGCAAGTTGCTTTATTGGAAGTTGACTGCGTGGTGTGGTAGTTGCTTTTGCTTAGAACTATAAATTTCTTTTCTCCAAAGCTTTTGCAAAGTAGAAACCCACACTGATCTTTTTTATTTGGTGGTAGAACTTTTCTTCAAATTAATTTTACCATAGAGAAAACAGATTCCTTTTAAAAGCTGGTATTTATGATCATGCCTAACCTAGAGTCCTCCTGCCAGCTGGGGCAGACAATAGCCCAGGTTAAGTGCTAAAGGTTTCCCTAACCAGTGCTCTTATTGTTTGATTTCTTTCTGTTTAGATGTTGTTATACTAATGTATAAGGATGTAATTTCTGGTTAATTAGTGTCCATGCCTAAAGGCAGTGTATTGTTTGTGTGGATGTGTATGAAAGGAATTTGCCAACTCATGGCTTTCAAAATAATATAGGGGTCTGGTCCTTCAACTGAAAGGACGTGGTGGAAAATCCAACAAAATAAATACTCAAAACTTTTAAGTGGGTACAGGTCTGATTTTCAAGAGAGCTGAGCTCTGTAGTAAGACTCCCATATTTGTCAGAAGGTGGACTCTGTATGCCAAGTGTTTGAAAAGCAAGGCACTCAGGTTTTATCTAGAGTTCAGTGTAAATTATAAGGTAAAATATGTTTAGAAAAACAAAGTATTTTCTCAATTAGATATTTGTTATTCTTTTAACTAAAACAATATGGGAACATGATGCAGTTTGCAGAAAGCCACCTACTGAACTAGCAAATCTAAGCTCTTCTAGTATTCTTGGTTTGTATTATATTAATTACTGAAATGTCCTAGTATCTTACACATTTGACCATACAAATATACCAAATAATAAAAACTAGAAAATTATATGTAAAATCTACATAAAGAAAAACTTTATACTTCTGCCTAATGTAATTTGATATTCCTTTCTAAAAAAGCTTTTGTCCTTATACATTTTTATTTAAAATAACATGAAAAAAGATATTTTTTACTTGATTTTTTCTCTTAGGACTATGTATTATTGATGTCTTATGAAACTTTCAATGTATTTTCTCAATGCAAGGGCTAATACCTCATGATAATCCATGCTGTCAATGGATGTCTATCTGTGGATCTCCCAACAAGACAGGTTTACTCATTGACTATATCTGATAAACATGAATAAATCAATGACTGACACTTTCCTTGTTCACATGTATTTATTAAAAGAAAATAATTTAACTTCTAATATTTTTCTGATGATCTTTAAGAAAGCAAATAATTATTTTCAATGTCTTCAGAGACATCTGATAAAAAGGTACCCTCATCTTCATAAGGGATCTGGAGCATTGCTGGTCCTTCTGCTTTGAGAGCTATTGATTATTACATTGTATTAAAGATATACTAAGATTTAAAGTCCCAAAGGCACTTATGCCCATAAATCCCATTGATTTAAATTGGAATTAAATTTCTACATGAGTTCAGAGGACTGGGTTTTATTGGATTTTTTTTTAATATAATTTCACTAGTCAAATTATCTTTGATTAGGAGACAATGAGCAAGTAACAGCAACAGCCTTTGAGTCTCCTGATGGAGTGAATTCTGTAGCCAGCTATTTTACGTGGAAAAAATAGTGTGGGAGGTGTGGTTTTATTTGGAATTGGTGAGATTCTCAGAAGTTTCACCATTGCTACATCTATATTTGGAATATGCTGCTGTATTTTCCATGAGAACACCTTTCCAAAAGGGTTTTCCAAGCAGTCCCTGGAGACTAATGTAATAGAAGGATACCACTGTGGATCTGCTCCTTCTTTAGGTGGGAGAACAGCTGTGATGAGTTTGGCTGAGGTTGACCTTGTGCAATTTATGTACTTACAGACAGCATGGATGCTGGCAATTAGAATCAGTTTAAATGTTTTGATAATTTTAAAATTTTTGAGGGATACTTAATTTGACTAACTTTCTTTTCCTTGTGCATGCATTCATTATTTCAGACTGCAAAAGTGTCAGTTCATCTAAAAATTAGAGATAGAGAGCTTTCATGAATCATTGGCTTGCTGAGATTAATGCAGAAGAGATGTAGTTCCATGAATATAATTTGGTTTTTATTAGCATGCTAGAATGTGAAATAGATTACAGAGCACCTAGCTGCACTACTCCCTGAAAAGTCTATTTGTTGAAAACATATGTATACTTTGTGTGGCTAGCCTGACACTTGAAAGCTCTATTTAGACCTAACTGGCCCCAAAATATCTCTAATATTGTCTGGGTGGTGGGGGCTTCATCTGTTGCAAACATGATGTTTGACCACCATGACTCTGCAGACCACTTAATGACAGTCCTGTGTCTTCTGAACAAGCATTTCACTGAATGGAAGAGAAGGAGAAATAGAGGAATATTGGAGAAAAAATGGTGAGAGAGAAAAGTTTGTTAGAAAAGGAAGAGACCACCATGCACCAACAAGGCAAAGTGTCTTGTAGAACAAAACACTTCCTATAAGAAGAAAAAAAAGTCAGAAAATATAAAGCTCTTAATACATATTACCAAATGTAAATTCTTTAAGGTATTTCACTTATTTAGTTGTGAGTTTAGATTTTTTTCTGTAATGTGATAAATTAAAAAAAAAAAAAAAAAAAAAAAAAGAAGAAATCTTCTTGACCTCAGTTTCCCCCTCTTCTTTTACCTACTGCTTGGGAAAGGATAAGTGGTCCTGGGATATGACTGTTGGGTTAAAGGAGCCCAGCCTAGCAGCAACTGTTTTACTCCAAACATTTCTAATACCTGGTGGAGAAAGCAATAAAATTCTGTGCTTCAGGTCACGTACCTGAGTACTGGCAGTTCTTTTCAATATCTTAGATTAAATGAACTGTGAAATATTTGTTTTATTAGAAGAGCTTTAGTTTACTTGTGAGTTGTTTTCTAAATTATTTCTGTCCAGAGTAGCTTTGGAAATCAAGTAGTGTGTATTGAACACAGTGTTTAGAAACATTTTTAACAGTCTGATGCGCAATGCTTCATTGTTCTGATTGTTAAAACATTCATAGAGGGCCATTCTCCTCTCTGGATGCATACATAAATCTCAGGAAGACTAATGGGAAATTGTGCACATGCAAGGAGAGCACAGCTCCTCTAGCATTGCTGTAAAGGTGTACATAGGAGTCAGGATTTCTTGGTGAGAGGGAGGCAGTGGGAATAAAGGCTTCTGCTTGAGGGGCTGGAGTAGGAGTCACATGGCCCACACCAACATGTGGTTCTGCTGCAGGTTTGTGTGTGTCCCCAACATGCAAATCAAACGGGGTGCTTGTTATGGGTGCAGGGACCATCACAATCTGTTCATGCTCCTCTCAGCAGGGACCTCCTGCTCTGGGTGAGAGCAGGGACAGATGGGGTCTAGGAAGCTGTTCAAGTTTGGACTTGAGATAGTAAATCCACTAGAGGCAGCAGCAGTTTGGACATTGGCTGTCTAAAGAGGTTCACATGACATTTTATCACTACTACAAACAAATCCACAAAGGCATTTGTGTGCAGGAACAGAATGAAAATCTTGCTGCCAGAATGTTCTTGTTGCAGTAGAATTTTGCATCTGAGCTTCCACAGTTGGAAGCACACTTCATTGTATCTCTGGCATCTGGAAATGCAATAGGCTCTTTCTGCTCTATAGTGAGTTTCTTGGTTGTTTTTCAGGGAAGATGCCCCTGAGCAGTGTTGTCCTAGAGGAGTTGTGCCTGGAGGGAATGAATGCCCAGGCTTTGCCAGGATTTCAGCCGTGGTTGAGAAAATCTGTAATGGATGAGCTGAGAACTGGGGCTGTGAATTCCTTATCTGGTGAAGGCCAGCCTTCATGTGAGATGTTCTAACTGGCAGCAGCCCCTTAGCACAGACAACAGGTAGACCCTTCTTCTAAAAAGAATACATTTTGGAGTAGTGCTGGTTACTGCCTTTGTTGTTGTTGTTGTTGTTGTTGTTGTTATTTATCTCTAGGCTTGCATATAGGAACCTAGGAGAAGGATTTTAGTGAGGTGCTCAGTTAGAGACATGTTATACCTTGCATGCCACCTTTACCTTCTCTGGCTTGTCAGCAGACTTGGAAAAAAAAATATCCAATATTTAATAGGTCCTAGGTGTAAAAATGGAGTGTGGATTTGAGAAAAGTCTGCAATAACATTTATAGTGCGGCCAAGGGTATTAGGGAAGACTGAAAAGACTGTATCTGTCCTCTTAATCAGGAAAGATTACCTGTCTATCCTTTGTCTATCACTTTCTAAGAATTGCCAGAAGAAGAATGCACTAAAATAGTCACCTCTCTTCACCTCCCAGAAAAAACTGCAGTAGGCAAAGAACTGAATGGGTGGGGATTGGCCAAATAATTGGCATTGTCACAATCCTACTGTGAAGCTTGTAATAAATGGGTTTAAGGAACATGGGCTGTGAAAGAACTGGGATGGAGTGAATGGAAAAATATTCAAAAATATGTTATTCAGAACATTTCATGTATTCATAAATTATTCACCCCCATAGAACTGCAGGTGCCTCAGGATTTTTCCATGTAATGTCAGATCCTCAGCTGGCACAAGCTGGCACTGCTGCATTTGTTTCCATGGAGTGATGCCAGTTTACAAGAATGTGGTCCACATTATTATTTTTAATTTTTTCCCTACTACTTTTTCTGTTCCTAAACATTCAAATACATGTAACTGTACAGACAGAGCTATGCTGAGTCTGGAAATGAACCTTGGGGCACTATGATTGTGCAAGCTGTTTAAGCTTTACTTTCACTGTTTCCATGATAACATCAGGTTTTTCTGTATGTGTTGATAGTGTGCTGCTGACAGGTACCTGCATGTGCTTTCTCTCTCTCCTGCACCTGTTTGGTGTGTGTATGTTAAATGGTCAACTTCCATTATACACCAATCTTCAGCAATTATCAAGTTAATTTATGGATGAATGTAGTTAGCTTTGTACATATTTTCAAAACTGAGAATAAACAGAATTGTTTCTCCTTATTTAAAATCCCATTATAGCAGCTGCACTATAAAGTGTATTTTTCTGCTGTTAAATATTTTATCTTGACCACAGCTTGCATATCAGCATACTTGTAGCAGTATGTTGACTGTTATCTTTTGTGTACCAAAGCACTAGATAGTTTGGAATAATTAAATAACATTGCTTCTCCATTATCCTTGGAGGGCTGATACTCTTTTCTTCTAAGATAAAAGGTAAACATATATTATAACAAACCAAACTGTAGGATGATAAATATTGTTGTAAGCCTGGATAATAATGTAACAAAAATAAGATGAAATCCACGCTTTCCCACTAGTATTCATCTCCTATATTTATTTTTGCTGATAGAGCTATGGAAAAGGAAGGCTCTGTGCAGTGCATTTGCAAGGCCATTACACATTCCTGAATGACACAGTCATCACTACTCTGAGCCTTATTTGCTCAAGGTTTTATAAATATAGATTGGTGTATGGGTTTGGGTGGTAAAAAATCAAATCTAGGACAGATACATAACTCAAGTCAGCACCATTTCAGACAAGGTTTTTGAGATTTTGTAGCCTTTTCTTTATAAGATTTCCAGGCTGATTTCTGCAGAAATAGTTGTGGCTATGTGTTGTCAGTGTACTCCCCACATCTTTGTTAGCAGGACTGACAGTTGTAATGTCTGTAGTTCCTCAAGTGAAATGAAGGCATTCCTCAGTACTACTGAAATTATGATTCATAGGATCAGAACATAAAATATTTTTCTTGATATATTTGTATCATATATATTATCCATGGCATAGATGTTTATCCCAAGATCAACATTTCATTGACTTCTGGTCATTAATCAAGTGAACTACTCAGATGAAACCCATTTTTGATTTGAGAAAAGCCTAAACATTAATTTAATAGAACAATGGGTAGAGATATGGATGAGAAATAGTTTTAGATGTAAAGGGTAAAGTAGCAGTACCAGATGGGAAGTCTTAAATGAGTTAGGACTAGGATAGAAAAGTCTTTATGGCCCAGTTTTGAGAGGGGTGGGGGAGAAGAATAAATTGAACATAAGAAAAAGATATGATGAGGATCAGGAGGTATCAGAGGATAAAATTATAATTCAATCTGCTAATTTTTACTGCAGAACTTCATGACAATGATAATTAATATGACATATTACTACAACTTTATTAAAGAAAAGAAGACAAAAGCATAGTAAATTCCCCAAATTAAAAAAAAAAAAATCTTGAAACTTCATTCAATAAAATAGGCTTTTATATGTCATATATAATATTTTTTCCATTTTATGTTGCTAATTGGAAGAATCTGAATTAAAAAAATTAAGGAATCTTCAGTTACCAAAAGTTCCTTTTCCCTTTATTGTCCTTAAGGAAATTGTCACTAGCACAAAAGCTTCTACCCCATTGCTATGATTGGTTACAAATAATTGCAGTAAATTTTCAGTAAAGATGTAACTTACCTCACCTACAGATGAGCCCAAGTATTTTTCAAAACTCAGTTTTCTACAGAACATAAAAATTAAATTGCTGTGAATTTATTTTATTGTATTTTGTCATGACTGTATTTATTCTCCTCTTCTCTAAAGGTGCCTTTACCTGTTCTTTGTTTACATATAACTGTTAGAATTTGTCCTAGGAAGTATAGAATTTGCATAATCATAAAATAAAGAATGCAGATACACATGTGTAGTGAGCTAATAAACATTTTCATCCATGAAAATTTCAATCCATGAAATGTTATTCCTTGACTTGATATAAATTAAGTCCAACTGCCAATTGAATAGTAATTATTTGTTATTTAGAAATGCTATTAATGAAAATAAATGAGTCTATTTTTTTTTTGGTCATGTGTTAAAATAGGGGTCTTTATTAATTTTATTGTAAGTCTTTGGATTTTATAGCACTATATCTGTCATTTAATTGTAGCAGAGATGAACAATAGTTACTTGTATTCATTTTGGCAGATATAAACAAGTAAACAGTGTCCAGCACATATTTTCAAGTGCTGCAGTCATAGGGAAAACTTTATGAAACATTTAGTTGTTCAACAGAGTAGCAATGCTTAGAGGTTGACCTTGAAGTTTTTGAAATGTGAATTGATCCACTGGAACAAGTACAAAGCCAGCTTTGGTGCTAAATGTAAATTGTTAAAAATGGTGCTGCATAACATCTGCCTTGTAGTACGCCTTAATCAGCACTGTGAAAAATGAAAGTTTAACGATCTACCATAGTGGCTTCTAAGTGAAGGATAAACAAAGGATGAAAGAGTTTCCTTGCATGGTTTGTAACTGATGGCATGAAAAATGTCAAGAACCATCTGCCTCAAACTTATCCAAACTGTCATCAAGTATTCTAATCCAGTCAAAGGAGATACAACTAGAACAACCTATGTAACTTGCTGAAGGCTTATCAAAAGAGTTGTAAATAAGGAAAAAAAAAAGAAAAAAAAAAGAAAAAAGGAGAAAAAAAAACCCTATCAACTGCATAAGCACAGATTTCTGCCAGCTTGCCTGTGGCTTTGAAATTCAATCCCATTTCTCTAGTCTGACAAACTGTACTAAATGGTAAAATGGATTTTTATTGCTTTCAGCCATTTTCATTCCAGCTGCTATCACTAGGTAAGTACTCAGTTTTCTAATATGAGAATTATATTTTTTTATTTCACTTTTCTCTTTTGTGTGTGTATATTGACTGCAATATACACAAAAACCTATTTTTGCAGAGCTAGGATATAAATGGGGACATTTACACATCTGAGTTTAAAAAGCTTCTACTCCTTCTAACTCAGCACACAAAAGAATCCCAAATATAGCTATGTCACTGCAGAAAGCTGCATTCAAGTGAACAGACTTGGTTTTTTTTTGCATTGGCTTTCCCAGCAGATAGGAAAGCATGATTTTCCCAAGAAAAGAAACACACACATTTAATACTGATCTTCCTTAATTACACAAAAAATTAATCAAATGACCCCACATTTGCTAGTTTGATTTTCAGTAAGTTATGCAATTTTCAGGAAGTTAGGTCGTTTTGTGTCTTGAGCATAGATTTACCTCTTTGAAATGTCCTTTGACAGCTGAAGAGAACAAGTCTCATTGAAAGTCAGTGATAAGTCTGGTGCTAAGTCAATGAATTACCTGAAACTCTGTGTCTCATCTACTGCTGCCTGACACTGCACTTGACCAGAGCATATTGTTTTTTTTTATTGCAAGTAGTCCTGCTCCTTATGCCCAAGGGATTCCAAGGCTTGGGAGTTAAATCCCAAGGCTTACTCTTACACTCTATTCCTTTGGGTTTTCCTTGGTTTTGATGGGTTTCCAAAGTGGGGAAATTAAAGGCTTTTTGTTTTTACCAGTGTTGTGAAACAGAGGCTTAATCAGGGCTAAACCACGTGTGACCCCTTTGTGTAAACTTCCTTTAAAGACATTTGTTGAGAATTGGAACTTTGGAGAGGTTGGATAATGAGTTAGGTAAGCAAAGGTGATCAAAAGGAAAACAAAAGTAAGGGACACAGAAGGAAAATTGAAAGAGATAATGAATTTCAAATATACTTAGTATTTTCACTTGTATTTAAGTATCACTTATTTTTGTAATATGTAGCATAACAATCTCAGAGCTGAAAACTATAATTTTTGGGCATGGAATGGGAAACAGGCAATTTCATCAGGTTCCGGTTAAAGTTCCATATTGGCAGTCTGTATTGATGTATTTAATTTTCACTCAAAATTCAGAAGTCTTAGAATGCATACAAACATCCATATATTGTGTTGTTTGAAGTTGTAATTTTTCCTTTGCTACCATGCTATGATATCTTCTAATAGCTGTGTAGAGTTTAAGGGTAAAAGAAATCTTTCTATTAAATGTATCCATACTTTTCATTGGCTCAGGAGTGAATTTATACAATTGATGTTGATACATTTGTCATGGAATATTCTAGTGTACAGGTGGAAACAGATGATACAGTATTACTTTTTTTTTTTTTTTTGGTGACAGAATGGTATGCAGTGCATTGGAAGATTAGTTATCCGTAGCAGTTATATGAAATGCAAATGTCATAACACAGATTACATTTCCATAAAACCAAAATAACACTTCAATATATGTGATTTAGTTTTACTGTGCACATTTTTATTTAGCAGAACTGACACATTGCTTCATATTTGCATCATTTTTTGCCTTTCACATTGAACAAAAAGGTGAAGAACTATTTCAATGTACAGTAACCATTTCATTTCTGGCAGTCTCTCAAAAGGGAATTTTAGTTCAATAAAAACAACTTCCTTCTTTTTCATCCCTGTTGCTAAAAGTAAAAGGGGGAAGGCCAAATATTGAATCTTCTTGCAATTCCACTTGGGAAATCTGTCCCAGCTAAAACCCCACTTTGAGCAGCTTTTACAGGGAGAAGGCACAGGGAAGGTTATGGTAAAGGGACAATCTTTTTTTTTGGTATCATCTATTCTTTATTATCCATCTGAATTAATTAGGTTTACTGGGTATTTATAAAGATAACCAGTTTCTTGTCCAGTTCATAGAAGTGGCCTACTTTAGCTAGAGCAATTCTTAGCTCATCTGAGTTTCAAACATGCAGGAAAGAACTGGAAATATCAGGGTCTGTAGGTAGCAAGGCATTCATTAGAGTCTGAACTTTGCTCCTTCTTTGTATTTTTTAGTCAGATGGGATTTGCTTATTAAAGCAATAGATGTTAAGTGGGACCACTCATCCCCCCAAGAGCTTTGGGGGTCTATTTAACTTCATATTGCCTTTTCTTTTTGTTCATTAATTATAATCATCTGCTTACATATTTGGATAATGAATTCATTTAGTTAGAATGTCAACAAAAAGCACTTCACAAAGAGTTACAACAAGCTAAGTGGAAGATAACACAGAAGAAGCTGCTCCAGGAATGAGAAAATTCTTTGTTTGGTAGGCAGAGCTCTCACCATGCTGCAGACCTCACATACTGGTTTTAGGATGTCTCAGCCTTTAAAGCAACACCTGCAGCTGTGAGAATCACTAATATGCCATTGCTATGTTCTTGACCACCTCTAAGATAAACCACCACCAACAATTATTACTTAATTTCTCTCTATATTCAGTGCAGAGATATAAATACCACTGGGTTATTAGCACCTGTCTTCAGACATCCTTGGAGGAGGATGTTTCCACTGATGAGTGAGGGGGAATAACTAATTTCATACAGCTAAAATGCAAAGAGAGAAGTCCCATGCTCTGTGTCCTCCCTCAAAGAGCTGGCAGTTATTTCCTGTGTGGGTTGTGGTGTGGGTGATGGTGTGGAGTTTTTTTCCTTTTCTTTTAAATTCCTACACCTGCATAACTTCATCCTGTTAGTATTCATATCCAGAACACTTGCATGCACTGGCATTTAAAACTAAATTACTGTTAACAGTCTGTAACACATCAGTAGTAGCATGAAGTGCTACTTTGTGAGATAACAATGGATGCTGTAAATGGAACTTGATTTTTCACAATATCTGACTGTGGCATGAGAAAAGTGGAATCTAAATGATCATGATACAATAAAGCATCTGCGGACTAGCTGAGACACTAAATTAGCATTTTTTGATAAAGAATAGTGTGGTGCATAGCCTATAAACCATGCTAATAGCTCTATCTTTGTAATTCATAAAGCATATACAACACATGCAGGTGGTTTCTTATTTTCATATGGGAAGAATTGTTTGAGTCTTGTACCCAGGTATGTATCCTGTGAATTCCTGGTTTTCTTATAAACCTGTTTTTTTGTTTATGATTCTTTCCACTGATTGATAGTGTTTATTTTGTTTTGCTATAAACAGCATGTTATTTAAGGAAAAAACAATGCCCTGATTTCATTGCATATTGTTGTTGCTGTTATTTTGCACAGTTGTTAAACAAAAGTCTCTATGGTGGCTACTATTCATATTTTTGTGGCAATTCCACTTCCAGTACTCAAAGATATGGCAGTGATGGCAATATGCTTATACTGTAATGAACTACTAGGTGTGTATTTGTATTTTTTTTCCATGGGTTAAGCAGTCTAGAGCAACTACAGAAACTAAAACATTCCAAACAGCAATGTTCAGTTTGCTGGCCCCTAAACAGAAACTTATTGCAAGATATAAATGGCAGGAGAAAAAAAACAAAACCTCTGTTCTTTGTTTGCTGCAAGAGACCCTCAGAGGTGTGCTGGTCATGCAATCATTTCCAGTGAGATACATGTGAATTTTAATAAAACTGGACAGCTCTCTCCTACTCAGGTTTGCAGGCAAGCTTTATAAAAACACAGGATGGAAATCCGCAAAGAGCTGATTCTGGTGCTCAGCACACCTGGATGTACATTAATGCACTCTTATGTAAATGGACTTAATGGAGAGAATGGAACACATCCAGCTACAATGGCTGTGGGATAAATCTCCCCATCTGAGTGCACAGCTCAGCCTGGCCAGCTGAAAACAAGATAAATCCAGGCAGGAATGAAGAGGAAAACCATGACCTGGTTTCCCAAAGTGAGGCCCTGACATGCTGGCATTTGGGCTGCTTGTGCCATGCTGTGCATGCCTCTCCCTGAGAGAAAAATGGGTTTTTAAAATGTGCTGTGGGACTGCTCTGATTTTGAGTTGTTCTCTGTTATTTTGTCCTGGGGCAGACTCAGAGGTTGCTGGACTCGGGTTGAGAGTGGATGAGTGTGAGGCCATGGGGAGAACCCCAAAAAGGAGCTTCTGCCAGCTGGTGGGTGCTGCCTGTTCACTGTGGGGAGGTTCTGGGGGCAGTTGTGGCAGCACAGGGGACTTTGTCCTGTCTGTGGTGCCAGGAGGGACAGCAGGGGAGCCCCACTGCAGGGACTGTGACCTGTCTGTGGTCCCAGGAGGACCCTGAGCCCATGAGCAAGCTCTCTGTTGGTGTCCATGACAGCAGGGAGGATGGTGCCTCCTCCCAGACCTTCCCTCAGCCCAGTGAGTGCATGGCACAGGGGCATCATCCCACCACTGCCCTGCTGATGGCCTGCCCACAGCTCTGTGGCCCACAGCCCTGGCATCAGCTCATTTGGAGGTTTTGGGGTGGGATTTGGTCCTGGATCCCAAGTACAAGGGCTCCTCTCAAAGCCGGGGTGATGGCACCAGGCTCTGCTTCCCCAGAGCAGTTCACAAGTGATGCTTCTCCCTTTGCTCCTGTTTGTTCTGTATCAGTGGGAAGTGTCACAGCCAGGAGAGTCATCCTGCTGGTGCCATGTGCAGGGGCTGGCTGGGGACACCCCCTGTCCAGATGGATCCAGGCTCTTTATCTGAGGACAGACAGGAGCGATTGCCCAGGCAAAAGTGAGTCTGAAGGCCAAGGTACCCTGGCACCTACAGCCCACTTTGCTTCAGAAAATGATTGTCTACCTTGACTTAGACAAGCATTTGAGCTGGGGAAGAGGGGAAGAGCCGTGGCAAGGGAGAAATAAAGTACATGAACGAGGGATTTTTAAGTAAGTGTCTGTTCCTTCAGTTTTATATAAAAAAAGGATTTCTGGCAGTAGTCGCAGAGGGCAGGAGAGAAAACTATGAATATTGATGTCCCTCCTAAGAGAAAAGGGTCATTTGTTAAATGTAACCTAACATTTGATTGCAGGGGAATAGGTTAATTTCAAAGAGTGATTTTCCACATTTTGTATATTGAACGTATTCAAAGAAAGAAGAAAGTGATTGACCACATTTCATTACATCTTTCTTCAAGTCCTCAATACACATGCTTAATTGACAAGGACTTGGACAAAAACAAGCAATAAAAGGTTAAAAAGCTTTTTAATTGTGTCGTAGATACTTTTGCTTTACTGCAGCTCAAAAGGTTCAGCTTAGCATGGATTTGGAAATTGACTTTATTTTGCACTGAGTGGGGGAGTGTTACTGTAGGACACAGCACAAATGACACGACAACAGTTCTGTTCAAAACAAACAAAAAAACTATTTATTAAAAAATCTGACTCCGTATTTATATCTTTCTGAAATGCCAGTGTCATTGGAGGGTTACAGTACCACCTCCTCAATGTCACTGGACAACCTAACAGTCCATCAGGTTGCTTGTCCCTCATAAAAGAATAAAAACAATAAGTTATTTATATAAAGTTTGTGAGAGAATTCTGTACAAAAATGTAAACATCAGAAAGCTTTAGAAAACTTAAAAATTCAAGGCGACAGAGGAGAATTTTTTATTATTGTAAGGAGAACCTACCATAATACAGCTTTCTTTTCCCATCTATTAGGGCTTGATGGCAACATTTATTTATGTCATAGAAGGAAATCAGTGATATGGTTCCATAATCATTGCATTGATTAATTTGTAATTAAAAGCAGGTGACTTTTGGATTTATCTCGCTCTACTTCATTAGCTAAACTACAAGCAATTTCTTCAATATTTCTTCACTTCTGCTGTTGTAATGGAAGTTAACAAACGGAATTATTGTACCTTCTCGTCGTTAACATAGAAAAGTCTCTTCTGCTGCTGTGGAGGAAGAAACCTCTTGACCACTTCCAAGGAAAACTGAATTTAATACTTAGTCTGGAAGTTTGAGGCAAGTTACATTTCTTGTTTTTAAGCACGAACATCAGGTTTTCTCTTGACTACCAGAAAGCCATAACCATAAATCAATATTTTTCTGAATCACGTTAGAGTTCTAGCACTACTGCAAATTATCTGTCAATTAGTATGAAGTTAGAAAGATGGCACTTTGCATGCACCCCTTCTGCATTGTTAAAACAGGTACTTGAAAAAGGAAGACAAAGTTTCTAAGTTCTTTAATTGGCACTAGTGAGTTAGAGGAAAAGAATAAAAAACAAGGGGCTGAGATCATCACTAAGCATGTTGTAGGGAGAGGTGGCATTTGATCTAAAAATGTCACATTTCACTGTGAACACAAGTCTTTCACTATGAAGTTATACTGCTCCCTGTAATGCTTTTCTTTCTAGGTTGGATTATGCTGAATTTCAATTCAATATGCATAAGAAAAAACTTAGCAGATTTTCTGCCTGCTTTCAGGAAGATTTGTGTGCTTAATGCTTAATCTGTTGGATACTATTCCGTGTTTTGTACTTTTTGTTCTGTTTTAGAAAAAAATGGTCTTACCAGTTTACAAGCCTTACTTTCTCCTGTAAACATAATGATTTCCCCCACAGAATCAAGTCTTTGGCTTGCAAAATTGGATGTATTATTCTTTTGAGTACATGGAAAATTTTGCTCTCAGTAATTGTTCATTTTTTATTTTTCTATCTGTTCACCTAAGTCTGTTCTTATCCAGGCTGTATTTTATTGGTTTTGGTTTGTTGTTTTTTGGGTTTTTCCCCCCTCTTTTGTGGAAATCTTATAGACTGTGTCATTTCCAAGACTCTGTGCTTGCTTTTCCTTGTCGACTTTGGCCTTTGAAGGAACATGACGTTACTCAAAATTTAAACTAGGCCTTGGTGAGCTGGTTCAAATTAATGGAAGCACAGTGGGGCAGCCTTCTCTTTTTTCATTTTTTTGTAATAAGCATACAGTAATTTTTTTCAAATTTTAATTTAAAAAAGCCTAGTTCAATGTCTCCTATTTTTTTTTTTAATTTTGGTAAAAAGCATCATCCACTTCCCACTTAGCATGAAGACATAAAGTTCTTAAAATGCTGAAAAAAAAGCCTATATATCACAGAGCTTCTAGCCAACTAGAAATTTTCTGGAAATTGAGACTTGCTGTCTAGAAATGTCAAATTTTAATTCTTATCTGAAGAGGGCTGTAGCTGCAGATCTTTGGTGGTTCACCCTTTATTGTATTAGAGGTACCATAATTGCTAATGTGCAAGAAGGCCATGGAATACTGAGAACCTGATTTTAAAACCATGTCTGAAATGAATGAGAGAGATTATAATCCAACTTGGTGGTTGGATCCTTGATCTGGTTAATATATCACTCATATTTTACTAACCAGTGACTTGTCTCTTTTGTCTCATCTGTCAAAGAGACTTTTTCCTTTGTCCAAAGCATGTGTGTGTAGAAGTAATGATGCTTGAATTGTACATTCTTCGTAGTCTCCTTCAAAGGAAGGCAGAGAGGAGGCTGCTCAGGAGATCTTAAAATAGTTCCACATCAAAAGTTTGAATTCTAAAAAAGCCCCATCAATTTAGACTCTTCCTTGCTCTTCAGATGGTGACTGATAGTGGGCTCTATTTGTTTTCAATGAAAAAAGCACACAGGATTTGAGTTGTTTGTGTGCTTTGTAGTGTCAGTATATTTATACAGTATTTATGATAATAAAATCAGATGCTCTCTTATTGCTGGAAAAAATGAGGACAAATGAATAGGTGATGCAAGGCTTCACTGCCATATTGGACAGTTTCTGAAGGAGTAATATGTTTTATGGAAGTTAATGAATATTTGAAAGGCTGTCTTTATAATAGCATGTTTCAGATCATGCCTTACAAATAAATTTGTGCAGTACTGGGCGTTTGGTTTGTTTCTTAACGGGGATGTCAGTTTTTCCTTGATGGCATTTAACATTGACTAACATAGAAGTCATGTTCTGAATATTCAGTATTTTCAGAGTGTAGTAGGCAGGATAATATGTGTGTATACACACATTAGTAAGACTTGCAAAATGTATTTTAAATTGGGGGGAATTTAAGATCAGGAAAGTTCTGAGGCTTTTGGGTTTTCTGCTCAGTTGTGCAGTCCTTGGAACATTCATCATGTTAGCTTATCAGATAGTTGATTTTCTTTCAGCTGGAACAGAGAAGTCTGGATGATGTGCCCTTGGCACAGAACTGTAAACTGGCTTACACAGTGTCTGTTGGCAAAGGTGAAAAGCACTGTTGTGGTTTTGTGAAGTCAGTTTTGACTCACAGATTCTGAAGCTCCTGTCAGCTAGAGTGCAATAGGTATCCTGGAATCTCAGTGTCCATTTAGATAAGTGCCATGTCAATCTCTCTTCATCTGTGTTAACTACTCTGCATTACATATATCATTTATATATCTGGAATGTCCTGAGTGTCTTGAGCTAAGGAAGTTTGAAAGAGAAAAAAAAAAATTGGCGTGCATTTTCATCTGCTCAAATGTTGTTCTCTGATTTTTTAACACTTTGGGCTGAATCTTCATCTCTTCTATCAAGGCAAGTATTTCAGCATAACATCAAAAATGCATTTGCTGCTGGGTACACTGGTGACAGAAGTTTCCTAAGTGCTACAGTGTTGTTTGAACAGATTTTGTGCTGATTCCAGGAATATTGTATGAATACAACAGGAATCCAATCTCAGGTGGCAGAACAGAGGTCCAGAATCTTTCTGGTTATTAAATAAATAAATAAAAAAGTAACTGTGTTGTATATTTATTTAGCTGTAGGATCTGAACTAAATTGAACTGTCACTTTATATTTTGATCTTCATCTGACTCAGTAGAATGAGACTGTATTCCTTTTTCCAGTGAATTTTTGCTGTCTTTGTTTCTTCCAGAGAAAGCTGTTTAGGAGACAATAGTTTACAGCTCACAGTGTTGCTAAATGAATTTAGTGGTGCTACCCTTGCTTTGTTCTAGCATATGTGAGTGAACAATGAGAATGATGGATTCCTTAGTGGTGACCCCATTAGCCCCTCAAAAGCTACACTGAGATCTCTAAAGGTGTGTAGATTTTTCCAACTCTTCCCCTCAGCCTTCATGGCCTAGTGATGCAGAGATCATGGGAATAATTTTGGATGTCCACTAGAGAGGACTCAAAAAGGTGAGCATTAGTTTTACGGTTTGGTCTAGTGGTTTTCTTTAAACAAGAGATTTGAAACTGATTTGAACTAGATCAGCCAAACAGGAAAGCATTATTTCAACTGAGGTGTAGAAGTGAAAATCCTGTGGGATCTCTGAGGAACTGAGTGCTCTTCCAGGCTACCTTTGCGTGCGCCCAGACACTGGTATAAGGGAGTCTTCAACTTTGTGATATCAAGTGTCTCAACAAATAAAGAACAAACAGCTGACTATAGAGTGCATAGTCCTCTCCCCAGGACAGGCTTTGTCAGTATCTGAAGCAGGAGCAGCTAGAGATCAGGTTGAGAAAAAGTGTAAAATAATCACAGCAAGGCAGGGCACTGAGAGGGAGGATGCTCTCTGGCTAGAACCAGCCACTTCAGACAACACAGCTCTGTTGCCAGTTCTGTCATGTAATGTTTGTTCTATTGTCCAGAGTCCTGGACACCAAAGAGGGCTATTTTTAGCATTTAATACTGATACTTCTTGATTATGAGGCAAATGTAGTTGTCATTGTGAGGTGCTCACAGGGTTAAAGGGTATATGGGAATGTGAACTAGTCCTCCCTTTGAAGTCCTGAGGAGTTAAGAGGGCTTTAATCTTCATTCCTAGGAGTCTAGTAGCTCTTCCTATAGACTGAAAGTCAAAAGGGTAGATGAAAAAATAACTTGCACCAAGGAGGACTAGAACAATTTTTTCCAAAGGATATAAACAAGAGTCCTGCAGAAATGACAAACTGCATTTGTCTAGTGAACCATGTTGGTCTAGTGAGTAAGGAAAATGCCTTGTGGAATTATTTGAAGAAAACTTAATGTGCCCTGAAAAGGGGGGGTGGAAATGGAAGGGGGCCTCAGCAGTGTCTTTGCCCTGATGTCCTGTAGAGCTTATCCTAGGAGCTACACTGCTTCTGCTTAGGAACTACAGAATATCTCTTGGGGGGGTTTTTTTGGTCATCTATTCCAGTAAGTGGAGGACTTTGAGGGAAAGTGTTGAGACCTAGTAGAGCCCAGTAAAACCTTAGCATCTACCATTCACAGATCTTGGAGTCTTTATTGAGTATCACATAAGCCTGTTATTGCAGACTATGACTCCTGTTAGGCAGCTAAATATCACTGACCCCACATCTTGACTGGGTAAATTAAGACTGAGAAAGGTTAAGGGACTTGTCAAACATTGTTCAGTTGTTCTGTGTCAGCCATATACTCCTATGTTTTTTAGCCAGCAGTTTAATTTCTCTGATGTCTAGTTAAAAATCATTTTTTAAAAATGTGCTTCACAGGTAACAAAGGCCTGTTGTTATCTCTTTGTTTTTCTGAATGTGGTTTTATAATGCTTCCAGATGACAGAAGATTCTTTTCCAATATTTTCAGATGTGTAAGGATGATAAAGTTGTTTTCCTAACCTGTCCCATCTATTGTTGTTTTTTTTTTCAGATGCCAGGGAGAGGTGAATGCAGAGGTCAGGTTCTGTTTCTGAATCACTGTGGCTTATTCTGAGTGTGATGCTGCTTTGCTTCTCTCTGCCCACCACCCGCCTTCAGTTCCCACAGTTGTGTGTTTGTGTGTACTGTTTTTTAACACCTAAGTGGAGATATAAAATGACTCAATCTGCAGTGACACATTTAGTTTTCAGATGTTATACTGGCCAATATGCTCACAGTTAAGCTGTCTTTGTAGAATGTACTTTTTTATCACTGGTTTCAGGCTTGCTTTGAGGAGCTGTGGTAAAATCCAGTTAGATTTATCCTAGCTGTTTTCCCTATAGACACCTAAAAAGATACAATATTCCAGAACTTGCCTTACATTTTGAAATGATCCTTTATATTTATTGTAGGGCACACAGAATGAAAATATCAGTTTAACCTATCACACCTCTAACTTCACATCGCAGACCTTTTTAAAGGGGCTATTGTAAAGAGACCAGATAATATCAGAATATCAGATAATGTCAGCATTTCTGATGCCATGAGGTATTTCTGTCCCTATCAGGCTCTGGTGATCTTCATGGCAGTGAAATGTAAAATTATTATTACTTTTTTTGTTTTTGATAATCCAATATTATTGATGACTGCAGACTTCTTTGGGGGATGTGTTTGTGCACAAAATTTACAGAGAAGCACAAAATAACGTAAACAGCTGAGATCCCAACAGGTGGTTAGGGTCTCAAGGTTACGGAAGTGTAAAGAGAGCTTCTCCCCAAAACATCTGTCCTTTAGCTTCCCATTTTTATCCTTATGTGCTTTTTGCCATGAACTCTTTTGTAATTCTGATTTCTGTGTTCTACCATGTATAGCACAGTAGCTCTTTGGTCTTTTTTCTGGTGGTCCTTTTGACAAGAGTAACCACTATTCATTTGGGTATTACATGATTCTGTTAGTCCAAAGTTTTCTCTTTTGAGAAAACAAGTCTTGTTTTCTTCTTCTACAGAAAAGGATGACTCAATCCAAAGCCCACTCAAATTGAGGAGTTGACTCTAGCTTGTATCAGCTGAATTCAGGTCTTCTTTCCTCAGAAAATAAATATGTATCAGACCTAAAAACCTGAAATCTTCTGAATCATGTGCTGATCCTTAATCGTGCTTCATGATTAAAGAAAAAGGGCTCGTGATGTCCATGGTGATAAATATGTTCTGAACTGTGTCAGAATTTAAGAAAAACAAATAGCATGTAGTTTTATTTGGTGGAAAATGTCATTAACACCTGTAACATATTTGATTGTTGTACTTATGTTTGCTCACTACTTTGTGTTCAATATCTAACAAGGCATCAAACCATAACAGCATAAACAGACATTACGTGCAAATGTAGCTTTTTGGCGTGGGGTGCAGGGAAGGGAAAAAACAAGGATGAATAAATATTATGTTAATGTGAGTAAATGTATCTTTTGCTGGCAATGTCTTTTTGCAGGGTGGCTGAGCTGTGAGCTCTGCTGGGGTAGGAGCAGCTGCCAGATGTAGCTCTGCACCATAAGCAGGACAGTGCTCGTACTCCTGGAGCAGCAGCAAGCCAACGTTTCAGTGCAGATCTTGGTTTGTTACAAAGACAAAGATCTCTCTGCTGTCTGGTTTCCAGGTTGCTAGGACACATGAAAAGTGTTTTGATTCATTTGTCCACAGGAAAAAAAAAATAGGAAGAGTGTGGATACTTGAGAAGGCAGGTTAGTACTGCCTTGATCCACTCCCAAGCTGTGTACATGTGCCCTGGGGCTAGCTCCAGGTGCAGGCCTGTGGAGAAAGTCCCCAGGTGACATATGTTTAAAAAAAAGAAAAAGGTTATTATGGGATTTATTTGTTAGGGGAAACCTGGCTGCAGTATCTGATCCAGGTAGAGGCAGAAAGGAACATCCCAGTTTGCTGCAGGAGTCACCTGGCTTGCAGACATTGTTAAAAGATGGTGAAAGGGCTGTTGTCATCTTTGCATGCTTTACCTGTCTCATCTGGCAAATGGCTGCTGTCTTATCCTGAATGAGAGAGAGCTAATATTCATTCAGGTTTGTCTGTCAGACAACATGAAAGCAATCTGATGGCAGAAACCAGGCTTCTAGAAAAAGTGAAGTATTATTGGCAAAACATTTTGCAATCTCTGCTGACTTTATCCACCCCCTTCAGCATGCTCTACAAACCTGTGTATTTAGCACTGTGGAGGGGTCTCTAGGTAAGAAAATCAGGACTAGAGGTACCTTTTGGAATAATGCTGCTGGTAGGAGAAGGCTGCCATTTCCTTTTTTTTTTCCTGTCAGAACTCAGAGAACTGAATTTAGTACCATCAGTGGCTTAAAAGTCTCTTGGAAGATTAATTATTTCAGCAACATTAGCAGCTGACTCAAGGTTTCAACATTTTTACTTCTTTTTTTTTTTCAGAGACAGCTAAGAAACGAATTAAATCAGAATGGATGTTTTATCATCTCATCTTCATATTTTTCATACATATCAATATACACTCAGTTTGGTATTGGATTCCAGACAGAGATACAGGAAATCTGTGAAACCAAGTCTGTTTACAGTTTGATATTGGCATTTTTCCATTAAAAAAGAATTTGGAGGGTTTAATAAGAAAAATATGCTTCTTGGGGAGCAAGTCAAGTCTTCAGAAATGTAGATATATATCCTTGCTTTTGCCAAGAGCTGCTTCTGCCCTCATGGAAATTGGTCAATCTCTGTCTCAGTTATGCAAATTGGGAATCAGCACATCCCTATTTCCTGGTGGCTGTGGCAGAGCATATTTATGAGAGAGTGTGAGGCAACGTTTTGGCTAAGAAAGCTGCACTGGGATGTCTCTGACCAATTACTAGTGGCAATTACTGCATCCACCTCAAGAAGGGCTAGGAGTCATTTAGGTGAGGCTCACTGGGTACCACTGGAATGTATCTACTGTAGCTTTAGCTGACTTGTTCTTGGCTTTATACATTGTGCTGTTTGTTACTGCCCAGGGTGATCACTGTTATAAAAAAAACCAAAACAAAACCAACCAATCAAACAAACAAACAAAAACCTCCCACCACAGAACCTCACCACTTTTAATAGACAACTTCACATGGTACCAACTGAGTTGCAATCCAGGTTCACAAAGGCTTTGTGTTTTTCTGCTTTCTGACCAGCCTATATAAGTAGGAGAGACACCAAATTCATTCCCAGCTGTAAGAAACATGGTAAGAGATTGTTTCCCAGCAAAATTGTGAGCTGTTTCCTTTGAATTTCGAAGTGTAACTCTTCTGTTTCAGCTGAGAAAGGTTCCCCAGCAGTCACTCAGCTTCAGTGGAAACAGATCCAGTGTGACACATAGGTCTGCAATGCAAACATGGAAAGCTAAACCTTGTTCTTGGATTTGCCAGGCTTAATGATGACATTTGTCCAGACTACACTGTTTGCTCCCTTTTGAGCTAAATTACAGTTATGACCACTATTATGTGCTATAATGACTTAGACTTAAGAATTTGTAACACTTTTATTTTGTGTAGCTTTACCTTTAATTTTTTTTTCCTGTCAAGAAAGCTTTACTGCATCTTCTTCTTCTAAGAAGGGTAGGGAAGGAAAACTTGCCCCTGATTTTTTTTTTTTTTTGCCTTCACTCTGTGACTAGTGCATTTCTTGTAAAGAAGGAAAGGCCTCTTGTCTCTCCTGTGCTGTCTCTGTGCCTTCTAGAGCCCAAGTGAAATGTTTATAAGAAACAAGAACTGGCCAATGCACTTGACAGGTCTAAAACTCGCAACGTCTTCCTGTCCTGCAGGACTGTTTCTGTAAAGTATTTCTGGTCTTGGATTTGTGAGGTGACAAATATTTTACTGCCAGCCAGGCTTCTGCTTTGTGGCCCTATGACAAAGGAGGGGATAGCTTTTTGGGCTTCTAGTATTAGAAATATGGTCTGGCTGATTTGGGGGAGCATTCTTGCAAGATCTGGCAAGAACTATGGCACATGCTTTCCTTTCTGTTAGGATGGGGGGTTTAAATTAAACATCTAGGTGCTGCCATTATCCCATTGGACATGAAACTCTTGCCGGGAGCCTTCTCTGAAAATATTGTTTGGTGACTTCTGATTAAAGTGTTGTGCACAGTCAATTTTTTATAGTTAAGAGTTATTTGGGTGTAGGAGGCCTATATATTTAGACCTGAACAAAAGAAAATGTAGAAGTACTTAAGTATATAGATCACAATCCTCTCTTCAGTTGTTTTTTGTTGTTGTTGTTTGTTTTTCTTTCCTCCTCCTGTTTGGTTTGCCCTTCCCATGGGAAGTCCTGTGTATATCTTTTAGCTAGTCATCTACCTCATAAAGACTTACAGCATATTGAGGATGTAGTTCTGTGGGGTCTGGAGTGCTTCCATGTGGTTTAAATAAGGAATACATTTTAGAAAATACAATCTGCTTGAGGACATGCTGGAAGCAGAGAAAGAGGCTAATTTTGTTTAGTTAATTATTCACTGATAATTATTTACTCAGCTCTACAAATTGATGGAAACTTGTAATCATGTTGCTATGGCATCTGATGTCATTTATAAATGCTGAGTGAAGCAGCTCCATTTAATTGTAAAACTGGACACAGTTCTCGAACAAATGAAATCTGTCAAACTGAATTTTGTGAGGGGAATCTTACCAACAGAGTTTGCAAGTTAAACATCTAGCTGTAAATAAATTCTTCCCTATGAACCTGAAAACACAGTTGCACAGTTTTCTGACTCAAGCCTGCATATTATTATCTTGTTAGAGTAAGCAACATCTGAATAACAAATTCTGTTATCTGAAACTGCTGAAGGCCTTTCTGAACTCTTCCTTCTCTGTGAAACTATAGCTATTTTCTATCACAGTCTTAGTCTTGCAAAACAGCTTTCCAGAGAAGACCACTACACAAGGCTTTGATGCACAGACTTTCTTAATCTAATTTCCCAAGCAGTTTAGAAAGCCGTTGATGATTCTCCAAGCATTAAAATGTAAATATTATCAGTCCTACAACATTTAAATGTTTAGTCTGCAGGCTGCAAATAAAGCAGCTTTGATTTTCTAAATGTAAGTGGACCTTCATTATTAATTCACTTGCTATATGTTTAATTGAGATAAATGAATACAGAACTAAATTCAGCTGTGTATTTTTATATGCTTTTCTTTGCAATCTGGACATGTATAATGCATCGTTATTTTAACTGTCCCACCAGCAAATAATTCTGCATGTACTTATTTTCTAAGTTCTTTAACACTTTTCTATATTGTGGGATTTCAATTGTTTCTGTTCCTTTCTTGGTAAATAGTTGAGGAGTAAGCACATTTTCAAGAGCTGTAGGGAGGCTAAGATGCCAGTTGCATTTTAACGATATGGTGCTTTATCATTCTTACTGTAGCCAATTCTCTTTTAAATCATTGCAGTTTCTGCTTTAGCCTCCAGCTATAGAATTCTTTTCAAACGACAGTGAACTTGGCAGATTGCCAAGAGAAAAATAAAGGTGTTTTGGTCCACCAAAGTATTTTGAGTGGTTCTTAGTGATACAGTTTTCTTCTCTACATCTGCAAAACATTTTTTTTTTTCTGAAGTGAATTTTCATGTGAAAAGCCTCCTTAATAATCACCAGTATTGTTTGTTTCAATGCAGTTATTTAACTGCACCCCTGGGTGCTTACAAAATAAACAAGAGAGTCTTCTAAAGAGTTTTAAAAGTGGCAGGTGCTTAGTCTATGCCCTATTCACTTAGTTTGCAATGACATTTTTGTGTTAATCTATAGACAAACAAGAGACAGGTGACACACAGCATCAAGTACAATGTGCTAAGTCGATAAACTTTGGTCTAGATAAGATGTTTGTGCTGCATGTGCCTACACTGGCAGCATGGATTTATAGTTTATATTTAAGTTATGCTCCTTAACACTGGTAATATCAAAAACTTGAATGCTTATAAATTGACAGTGAATGAAGTATTTTAGGGGTTAGAGACTTCAAAGAATCTAGCTTCTTAAAAAAAAAAAAGCCAAACAACAAAAAACAAACCAACAAAAACTACTCAAAAAAAAAGAAAGCTAATTCCTGTAAGCACAGCATAGTTTGCATTTTTAACATTGTTGAAATGTAAAACAGATTGTTAAATGTTGCTGAAATACAGAAATGGTATTTTTGAGACTCTGGCTGCGAATACAGTTCATTCATTGTAAAATACCATATCCATGGCATTCTCAGGCTAACAGTATTTTACACTCTAAAGGGTATAGATATTACTAAATGTTGTATTATAAAGTATGGCCAACAGAATAATATAATACTAAGTGAATTAAGCAACAAATGGAAGCAGAATATTCATCATCCCTCCCCTGTTTTACAATCTAATTCATTGAGATATCACATGAACAACAGACTCAAAGCTTTTTAATGATCCTGTTTGTAAGGAGGAGCTCTGTTTAGAGAGGATGTGATTGGAGGACTGTGGGAAAATGACACAGGAGAACAGAAGGTTGACCACTTTTTTTTACTAAGGTAGTTTTTAGCAAGCCCTCCAAGGGTATATGGTAAAGAAGAGCAGCAAATGTAAGTGCAGGGCAGTTTGAGTGCTGTGTGAACCAAGCTATTTTAAATGTCCCTGATCCAGGCAGATCTCTTACTTTAAGGCCTGAATTCTCTGTAACAGTTGGAGGAGGCTGTCTATTCCATATTCTCATTCCTGTGTTCACTTCCATTTGTACACAACTCGTCCCTGCCATCAGAAGAAAGAGAGCAGCCTATTCCATTATCAGTGTCACTGCTTTTGCATGTGAGGCCATGTAGGGAATTGCTTTCCCTTGCAGAATGAGAGGGGAGCTGCAGTGAGCACACACAGCTGTGCAGCCTTTGTAGTGCCTTGCACTCCTCCCTGGCATTCCCAGTGGGGGTGGAGTTAGTGACAGAAGGGAATGGGCAGGGGGCTGGTTCCTGCAATGGAAGAGAATGGCAGAGCTTTTTTCCTGCTGGTTCATCCAGACCCAACACACGGGGCCAATTTGGGGAACCAAAGGCTGGGTCTCTGTAGATAGTTGGTGCAACTTGGCGAACAGCATGAGCAAAAAGTATCATCGTGAGCAAAAAGTATCCTCATTTCACAACAGAATATTGTCCTTGGGCCACAGTCAGTTGTCCTAGGGCCATTTATACATATGGTCCCAACTATCCATTGCATGTTTGTCTACTAAAAATCTTTCTATCTTCAAGTGAAGTTCAGAGGAAAAGGAAAAGTGAGGTTAATTAGGAAAAAAAAAAAAAGAGAGAATAAGATTGGAAAAGAATCAATTTTATTAATGATTGAATTGGTTGTTGTGGCATGTTTGGGTTTTTTTCTTTCCCAGACTGAAATTTGGCTTTGACTTTGAGAAATGAAGAGTAAATTTTTTATTATATTTAGGCGAAGCCCAGCCTAGGGTGTGATGCAACCCTTGATACAATTCTTGATCAGCAGGTATGTAATTATCACCAATACTTTGTGAAATGTGTTGTTTTTCATTATGGAAGAGCATAACTTAAATATAAAGCCCTGCTTTGCTTAAGACCATTGATAAAATCACATTTCCTAGATGGAATGAGAGAGGCTGCTCTTGAAGATAAATGATAATCTGGACAATAGAGAAGCAGTAGATTTAATTTTCTGGACTTCAGTAAACCATTTGATAAACTCCCCCTTGGGAAATGGTTAGTTAACCTGGGGAAGATTTGGATTAGTAGAAGAAATGAACGGTGAGCAAGGAAGGGACAACAGCATGGAATTTTTTGTGGTGGGGAGTCATTAGTGGAGTATTTATTAATTAAGCCAAGGTGTTTCTTTATTTTGTACTTTTGGTAGTGATTTTTTTCTGGGGGGGTAGTAGGGGAAAAGGGCTTGATAATGAGATTTTTAGATGAGGCACACCTGAGAAAACATCATCAGTGTCAAATTTCAGGCATGTGGAATAAGATGATGATGAACTGCAGCAGAAAGAGTGGAGACCTGAATAGTGTCTTTCAAGCTGTTGCATATGAAGGTCTTCTGTTCTGCAGATGACAGCAGTGGAAAAAGACCATGTGTGTTATCTGACTCCAAGGGGATTCCAAAATACAGAACTGAGGCAGTGAAATATTGGGCTGGACTGAGCAGAAGGTTAATATTTTACAAGGTATTGTATTGGTTATTGCATTTACATATGGGTCAGCTATTTGAGCAGGGGGGGAGAAATAGCAATGCAATCAGATCCGTGAATGAAGGCTTCCATCATCCCTGCAGAGGCTGGCAGCACTGAATGAGCACAGACACCCACACTGGCCCTGAACTTATCCACACCAAGAGGGCAATTGGCTTCCAAGGGCCTGGGACAAGTGTGGAGGTAAGAACATTATTAAGTTCTTAGCTGAGAACCAAGTGGACACAAAGCAGATTAATGGCAGAACCTGGGAGTTAATGCCTATAAACCTCTTGGGAATCTAAGTCAGCTGTTTTACTTCTATTTTTTTTCCTCCAAGTTGTGTGTCATCTTCTGTTTATGACAGTGAGGCCACCGTTGTCACTTATGTGCAAAAGCAATTAAAATAATTTCTGCTGTTCTGACAATTGATGTTGCTTCCCACTTGCTCTGTTTTACAAATGAGCTGCATTATTATCTATAGCAATGACCATCCTTCAAGTATCCTATCATGTAAATAGTTCGTATAAATAATTAAAAGCTGGGGTTCACAGTGGTGTCTGCAACAATGGGCTTGTTTTTTGCAACTTGATAGGAAAGATTTGATTTACATCTGCTCTGGGTATTTTATTCCCTATCTTATTAAAGCTAACAACTTAGATATACCATAGTTTTTTATGGGGAACCTTGCCAAACATTTTCAGATGAAGAGAAATTTTCTCCAATTAAGAGATAGTATCAGTGGAATAGAGCGTTGTCACAGGATAATGGTCTCCTGCTGCTTTGTTAAATGCCAAGGTAAACCTGAGGCATTTATCAGAAATTAATGTCAAAGCAAAGTCGAGAGGTTTATCTTGAAAGCTGGAAACACAGCCTGTGCAAATGTCTCTTAGAAAATAGTCCATGTTTCCTTGTGCATCCTTCCTCCCCCAATTACACTTGGAAGGAAGAAAATTTTCTTTCTTGCACCAAATGCTGCCCCCAAAACAAGGTACCAGCTTCCTTTTAGATGCCAAAAAGGCTGTTGAATCTCTAATTTTAAGCTGAAGATGATTAGTTTCATCAGTTGTTTTTGTACGTATGTTTGAGCTTTACCTGATTTAGGACTTTAACTTTGTCAGGCTTCACAGAGCCCTGATTCAAAGGATGTTGGAAAGGGGAGTTTGAATGTTGAAAACAAAGCAAATACATAAATCTGCTGGGCTTGCTCTGTTACCAGCATAGAGCCTGATGGAAGGGTGGAATGAGGGAAAAGGAAGGACAGAAGATAAAAATATATCTCAGTTACTTGGAAAGATGCAAGGAAATGTTTTATGGCACAGAAATAGGCTGCAGTGCTGTGTTCCTGTTTGTTCCTCACAGACACTGAGCAAAGTTTGTCAACTTGTGAACAGAAGAACCTGTTTATCTGTAAGATCCAAGGCAAATCTTAGAGAAGTAAATCCCTTTAAGTATTCTTGCTCTTCAGTTGCAATACAACCCTTCTGCTGGTGTCACAAGGTGTCTGCTGCCTTTTAAACCCTAAATTAACCATGTCAAATCAGCTTTAATAGCTACTTAGTCATGTATTTGATTATTCCAGAAATATGCATGAATTTTAACAATTTTCTCCAATTTCCTTCTTCAATTAGATTACTTTGTATTACTTGTAAACCATATATTGCTTTACTGAAAATCTAAAGCTGGAAACCACTGTGCATAGAAATGAAGCCGTTTGATTGCTTCCTATTGTCCTACTCTTGGAGATTATAAGTCTAAGGAATCAGTTCAGTCCTTAACACTACTTTTTGTTTGCCTGATTCAGAGTAAATATTTTTCATTTGAGGAAGTTCTGTGTATCTTTAAAAATTAAGATGACCCTGGGCTTCACTCATAATGAATTCTCCCAAAACATTAGGAGTGGTCCATGTACTGCAGGTTTGTCCCAACTGAAAACAAGACTAAAAAAGAAAACCCCAACCCTTCCTCCCCCCCAACAACAAAAATAAAGCACACACAAAAAAATCCTTTATCTCACTGTTCCCCTCCAAACATACACACAAAGACACATGCACACAGCTTTCTGGTCCATACAGCACCATATTCTACATTTTAGATAATGGTTTGCCATTTGGGTGCCTGGGTAGTTATTAGTCAGATTTGCTGAGAAGCTGAAAAGGAGCAAGTAAGGAGAAACAACTGTGCTGTTTTCTCCCCACTCTTTCAGAGTGGAGAGGTTTTTTTCATGAGTAGATATTGGGTTGTACTGCAGCATACAGTGTTTCATCAGTCATGCTGCATTATGTCACATCAGGTGTTTCTATGAATTAATTTTAGTTTCTGAGATTTACTGAGGTGTGAAAAAGCCATTCCATGAAAGTGCCAGTGGCAGGCAATCCTCTGCCACCAAAAAGGGAGGAGCCTTTTAATTTAAGACTGAAAAGGTTTGGGAGGCAATGCAGAGATAAAATGATGAGGCAGTCCTAACAAATCAGCATATCATATTAAAACCTTGTGTTCAGGAAAAATGTCCCTGACCCTGCAATGTTCCTGGACGTGGCAGGTTTCCCAGCCCAGTGGTCAGTTCAGCTCCTGCTCTGGTGTGTGTGGTGGGGCAGGGACAGGAGTTGTGGTTTGGCCGTTCCGCGTGCGGCACATGTAATTCCAGGTGGCTGGAGAGCTAAAGGCCATGGAGCAGCCTGCAGTGGGAGGCAGAGGGGAGTGTAGCCATTTGTCTCTCTGCAAATAACCAATTCTTGGGCCATTTCCACAAAAGTGATCTGCAGGGCCAGAAAGGCATTAGTAAAACATGCATTAGTATTCATTGAATATTCATTGTGAATATTTTCCGTAGAACAGACAAACCTGTTG
Organism: Peucedramus taeniatus; assembly: GCA_013400575.1. Lineage (NCBI taxonomy): Eukaryota > Metazoa > Chordata > Aves > Passeriformes > Fringillidae > Peucedramus > Peucedramus taeniatus. The sequence continues at coordinate 88,937 of WBNO01021101.1, read as the reverse complement.
CCTTGAAGGAACAAGAGAATAGCATTAAAAGGGGTGTGCTTTTATATCATATGTGCTGATTTTTCAGCAGCTTTTGGAACCTTTAGAGGGATGTTCCAAGGGATGTTCAAGGACCAGTCAAAACAGGCAGAGCAGAACCTTGCTGTAGGATACCCCTGTTTTGGCTTTAGGTCACTTGCAAACCCAGCTTCAAATCCCAGAGTAATAAGTGAAGAGAATCATCAACTTTAAAACCAACTTTTCTATACCCCAGTGAAGACTCCAGATTCAGGGCAGGCCTGCATCCCAACAAACCTTTCTGCTCTGTATTAAGTGTACACTTTATGTACAAGGGTTGTTCTAGATACTATGCCCCTGAACCTGTCTGGCTGAAATTGGTGAGAGCTTTGCTATTGATTTCTGCTGGGCTGTGATCTGTGCTTTTGGGTCTGGTTAGTTTGACTTGGAATATGTAATCCAACAGGATTCAAGAAAAAAAAATATAAAAATTGATTTTTTATTCTAAAAAGAAATGCATAACTTTTTAGATTACTTGTCCAAGTTAGAAATAATTGTGTAACCAGCATCTATGAGCTGAAGCTAGAATGGATGTAATAATGTGAACAGCATGTCATTCATAATCTACTAGAAGTAAGAATAGTGTGGTTGTAAAAATTTACTATGAAATACTGACACTGTTAAATCTCCAATTATAAAGACATATAAGAGGGAAGAGAGCTGTAATCTATTACACTACTGGTGATCCCCAAAGGTGATATCACAGTAAGGCTGAATACTAACTACAGTAATTTCTAGTGGCTTCAGTAGTTTGTGGCAAAGAGATGAATATCAGAAGCCCAAATAATAGACTTTCTTGCCTAGGTTTCTATTTATAATGAAATTCTGTTCAGATTAGTAGAAAACATTACAGTCAAAGAAGAAAGGGAGTGAAGACTAAATAGAATTGCCACAGGATTTATTTTTGCTGTAACTTGTAGATGATGATTAAAAATGTGTATTGATTTGCAGTTTACCCTGATACTTGAAACTGATAAAAGCATAAACCACTACTTTGGTTTAACAGCTTTATTAGAGCTGAGGCTGGGCAGAGTTATGTGGGGTCACTTTTTGCCTGGGGTTGCCTATCAGTTTTCAGTAGAAGAAAAGAATTGGAATGAAGCATTGACAGATCCCATCTGGGCTCCCTGAGACAGCTGCTTTCAATACAGTCTGTCTAATGCTAGAATTGTGCCTTCAGTTGCTTTTGTTGGCATATCACAATAGTTTGGTGTTTTGAGATAACACCTACAGAATGGACTGAGTCCACAGTGTGTTAGTAGCAACATTTCTCATGAACTACAGAAATACTGGATTTCTGTGTGCTGATTCAGCCACACAGAGTTGGTGTGTGTGTTATATAAAACAGCCATAAATTCTAGGAATACACAAATTAAGATGAAACTACGACTAATTTTAAGGTTTCTTTGGGTTCATTTGTTTCTTTAACAAGGAGATCATTATTTTTTAATTTTAGCATTTCAATATTGTATATTGATGCTTAATTCAACTTGGCTTACAAACATGCTGTGTGGGTCATAACCTTATTTAAACAGCAGATTTTAAAATCCTCGAGTGTCAAATAGCAGCAGAAACAACTGGACAAAGATATTGGAATCTGGTATGACAATTTTGCTGTAATCACATACTTGTATTTAATTTGGCTTTTGGTCTTGTGTGAAGTGACATTGATGATATCTAATATTCTCATTATTATTTAACTAATTGTTGTAGCTATTTAAAAAAAAAAAATTCAAACTTCCCTTGCCTGAAAGGAAGAATAGTACCTGCTCTATAGAGTACAGAATCTGAATAAAACAGCTTAACCAACAACAATAAATGCCTTGGGGTTAGAGCTCATTTTGGGAGAGCTGAAATTGGAGCCTAATGTGGGGAGAAAAATAGCAAAGCAGGAAATGGCCATATTCCCTCAAAAAACTTCAATGCAGCAATTTAAAAAAATACTATGAAATTTCTAATGTACATACAAATGCATACATCATTATTGGTCCCTGAATCCTTTTCAGCTGAAATCTTACTTTGCAAAAATTAAGTTGCCTTCTGCCAGGAAAAAAATTGCTGTTTGTCATTTACTCCAAGAGACTGCCTTGTTTTGTGTGATGTGCAATGTAGAAACAACATATTTCCATTAATGCAGATGTTCACTTTCATCTTCATAAGACTCCTGAAGCACACTACTCTAAATTTAGACATGCCTGCTGTTTCTGCTGCCCTCACTTCTTCAATTTCTTTTTTAAATGATGTAGTTATATAGCTAAGATTGAGTCTATAATCAAACCCAGCCTGTAAGTTGACACTCATTGGTGAATTGAGAGCTTATCCACCTCCTATCCTAACATTCAGGTGTACAGCAGAGAATAGGAATTCTTTTGGCCTCCTCTTTGAGCCCCCTATTTTTTGGAAAGGTGGTTGCCTCAATATTATACAAAATATTCACAGAAAAGTACCTGTCTTTTGTTGTCTGTTTCTGCTTAAAGTGGAGCTATTTTGTCCTGCAAACCACAAATAAAATTACAATTTCTTTGTAGGGATCACTAGTGGGAAGTTTTGCAACAAATGCAAGATATTCCACACTTTTTTTTTTTTCCCAAGGTATTGCACCATGACAGTAAAATATGTTCAGTGTTTTACTTATCTGGATAATCTGAAGATCTTTTGTGTGTTTGTTTGTTCCTGATATGCTTATAAACCATGAATTTGCACCTTGGTTCTTTAATTGCAATGCAGTTTGGGGAAATGGAGATTGAGAGATGGTAATCTGTGTATAGTGAACACATGAATGCCAACATGATTTAACAGGGCTCTGGAAGCAATGAGAGAAGTCTAAGGTGAGGACTAAAAGGAAGGGTAAGAACAGGAGAGGTTAGGTTTTTCTTTTAGGAGAGAGACTTCACTGAAGAGTTAACAGAACTTTGATTTGAAGAACTTTGGTAATTTTGCCTTTATGTCTAATTTTTTTCCATATTATTTAAATGGTGTTAAATTGAACTGCTTGAGGTGAAGGTAGGCTGAAAAGGAATGGGGAGATGTCAGATAAAATACATACAACATACATTCTCTTACATTTGTGGCACAGTGTTTTGTTCTGGGCATTTTATGGTGTGTTCCAGAGCCTGTTGGAGTGGAAAACGATGCCACATGCAACTAACTCCCATGTCTTTGTGTTAAATCACCCTTTATTTCCCAGGTCTCCAAGCAACAGTATCTTAAAGATGAAATATTCATTTCTGAAACCTAATTTAATTTCAGAGTTGCCTTAGCTGCATAGCTTATCATTTCATGGAACTCACAAAATTCGATGAATTAACAACTCTTTTTCATAGATGGAAGGTTGTTTTAAATTTTTTTTCAGGATCTCATTAAAATGCATCTTCTGATTTTTAACCTTGGTTTGGCTGGTTATGATTTACTCATTTTACTCATGATACAGCAGATAAGAAAAAAGTCTAGAAGCAATAATCTTCCTGTCAATAAATGCAAGGCATTGGAGCTTTATAACAGCTATTAACAACCCTGAGCAGTGAAGATTAAAGATGTTTTGTATTTCCTAGGTTTTGTTCAAATTTTGTTTTTAAACATAGTTGATCTGGAACCTTAAGATCATCTAACAGATCACTAGTGGCCTATTTTAACTAATTCAGTCAATAACAAATGAAACTGGACATAAAAAATTATGGAAATAATGAAGGAGCTTACGAGTTCAGAAAGGTTCAGCTTTGTAAATGCTGCTGTAAAATGAGCTAAGGTGAGCTCACCAAGAGCATCTGAGGATGCCTCCTTTATTCCTGTGAGCTTCCTATGACTGGCAGCTGGATGTCTGTGCTTCTGATGTTTACGTAATTTTGCAAATTAGATAGTTCTGAAAATTCTGGTAATTAATGTGTAGACGTTATTGTCTTCTTTTCCTTTTATACTAAATAAGCAATAATGGTTTTAGACTGAAATACCTGAATACATTTTGGAGGTCTTTAGCTGAAGACAGGATTAATCATTAGTGCATGTGAGTCACAGCCACTGAGCATTTATCCACTTTTACAGAGGGCCATTGTTCATTGTGACTGGGTCCTCCTGGAAACACAGAACAGAGCAGCAGGGCTGGGGATTCAAGGCCCAAGCAGCCCCTCCTGCCCTCCCTGTGCCACTTCTAGTCTGGCCTCAGTTCCCTGGACAAGCAGGTGTAGAGGTGCCAGGATCTCTGCACCTCTGGAGTTTCTCTGTGTGGGGCAGGGGCTCCCCTGCTGCTGATGGGTCTCATGGAGGAGATCCAGGAAAATCCTGGGAATCTCCAGGAGAAAAGCTGAAAAATCTGGTGGTGGGCTGGAAATGAGTAGTCATTCTTCTGTTGCTCTGCTCTACAGCATGGCTTCCTCTGAGGTTATTTGGATTTACAGTAGCCATATGGGCAGTGTTTCCTCCAAGGATGGAATACTCTGGAGAGTTGCTTTATTGTATCTTAGGTGTATTGTGGAGCAGGTGTATGCAGACAGGACTTGTGCATCACCAGCTCCAGCTCAAACACAAATAACATCTGCTTCTGCATGTGGTATGATAAAGATCAGAATTAATGAATAAAACCTGAATCTTCTACCTGATGAAAGAGGTAGCTGTAATTGGGCACTCACATTCCAAGAAACTCACATGATTACATGATAATTTATATCCTTCTGTAAAAAGCAAAGTATGTGTGTGGTTGTTTGTTTGTTTGTTTGCTTTAGTTTTTTGTTTGTTTTATCAGTTGCTTTGTGGGCTTTTCCAAGCAGGAATAAAAATGTTGCCGAGGTGAGAATCTGTAGATATATAAAAACATTTTCACAGGAAGAGTATCAGGAGTTCTCAGAATTAATTTACATTTCAGGGAAAATTTTCAGTGTTTACTATGGTTCATAAATGTCAATGACACAACCACGTTTTTCAGCAGGAGAAATTACAAGCCTTAATTCAAGCATGCCTCATCACTTTACTAGCTATGCTTGTTTTGCAGACAACTAGGTAGAACAAACTGGTGTGTGCAAGAAAGGAGTAAGCAGAAAGTGCTGTAAAAATACATATTTTTACAAGGTTTATATAAAACTCCTATGGTGTCTACATTTTTTTTTTCTTTTTATAATATAAAGTTGCTTTGTCTGCTTATGCATTTTGTTAAAATATCAGCAAATGAATCCATTTTCCAAGACTGGTGATTTACAACTAAATAGAAATCATAGAGCAAAATAATGACAATGCATTTTTGCAAGCTAAACTATTCTTGGCTCACATGCTGAAGAAAAGACAGATAAAATAGATGAGTGTTGCAATGCTTTGTGAAGGGCAGCAATCAGGGCTGTTGCTGGGAAGAATTGAGAGCTTTGACACCCTTGGCAAGGCAGGACCAAATTATCACCCCTTTGGTTTTTTTAATTACATTTAGTTCTAATATTTCTTGCCATTACTTGTGCTGGTATTTTACAAAGTTGTAGCCTTAGAACTAAGCCTTAGAACTAATGTTAAACAGCTCTAAAAAAGTACAATTAAAATGTAATAATCTATCTGGAATAAGATGTAGGATGTCTTCTAGAGAGGTCTTCTCTTAAACAGAACAAACCTGTGAGAAGCTATGGTTATGAAAGAAAAAGTTACTTCTGGAGGGGATGATCAGTTTTGGATTATTTTGGATACTGTTGAGGAGGAAGGCTAGGCTTTAGGCTGCTTCTCTGCCTCTTGGCTAAGGTGAAGTGTATTGTGTCTCTCAAATATGTGTGATTTTATGTTTAAATCCCCTGGTGGGGAGACAAAAGACTGCCTGGGTTGAAGCAAACTTCAGTCCAGAGATCAACTGTAAACCTCTTGTGGAGAGATATGGTGGCTACTGTTTGGAGAAGAATAAAATTGATCTTGGTGTCACTGCTGATCAGCACATAATGCCCAAGACAGATCTGAAGAGGATAAAAATAGTAAAATTAACCAAATGAAGTCCCTGCGAGACACAAAGAAAGAAATCGTGGAATTGGGTTTTTTATCTTGTGTAATTATATGTGCATACATTATTCCAATGTGATGCAATAACCCTTAATGTGTTGTAGAAGAGACTTCTAGATTACAAAAACACTCAACTGTTGGGTGATCCGTATATTTGAAGACAGATTGGCCAGTGGGAGTTCCACCTTCCTTTAAGTGTTTCAACTGGTGTGATAAAATGGTTTGGAGCAGCTGTTTCATTTGGGATATTCTCAATTTTCAGAGGTGTGTGCCAGTTCAGTGTAGAAAATTCCAGATTTCTCCTTCCTGCTGAAGGTCTCATACTAAGCAGCACAATCTAGATGCTGATAATGGGTAGCAAAGACTATGACAAAGCTTAGGTGATGCACACTGTGATTTTTGAGAAAAATGCACAGCACAGAAAAATTATATGCCCTGCAGAATAAATTTTTTGCTGGTATGTGGGATATGAAAGCAGGAATCTAAAAACAAATAATAGAAAAAGCAAAAGTAATTCTTGCTATGGTCACTTGCCTTCTTACTGGCTCACCTTCAACTTATCAAGGTGTTTGCTGATCATATGTAAACAGACCGTTGCTAGGAAGGAGAAATATTTGGGAACATATTCTCATTCACATTAATAATGAAAAGTAACATTTGATTCCCTGGGCACTTTTTCAGCTCAGGCTCTGAAACTGAACCTAATTACCAATGTTGCATTACAAAGTGGAGCCTTTTCTGCTCAGGGAACAGAACAGACATTAATGAGAGCTTCTATTTACTTATTTTTTAAAAAGATTTTCTGCACATTAATTTTAGTTTATTCAACGTGCCACTCCTTGTCTTAAAGTAGCAGACCAACAAACACCGACCTCTACACCCTGTCATTGCCTTTTAGTTTATGTGCTTGATTTGCTTTATTTCCAGAGAGAAAATAAAACATTTTAATTTGACTTTACTGTCATATGGTTAGTTACCAACCTGAGATTTCAGTGAAATGTCCTTTGTTGAAGATTTAGAAAAACAATCAGTGTGCAGCAAATATTGATATGACTCTTAATGGCAATTTAGCTGATTAATATCCTTTCATGCTGCAAAGCAGCGTGAAACACAGCGTTTTAATGAACGCCAGCAACAAAGAGTGTACCAGGTGTGTTACTAAGAAACAATCTCCAGTGTGATTTAATTAATCAAAGCATTGCATGGAGCAATTATGAGCAACCCTGTGTAAGTGGCTGCAGTACAAGATCCTTGATTTAAAATTGGTTTTAAAGAAAGACATCATGGCTTAATAACTATGCTCTACTAGTCATAGAACAAACATTCTCTTAATCTGGCATTTGCTTTTTGGTGGTTTGGTGGTTTTTTTTCTGCTTTTGGGGTTTTTGGTTGGTTGGTTTTTTTAAGTGGATGGAGAAAGGCAACACTAATTACTTTGTGTTGGTTAGCTGGATGGATGAAAAGTCACTGATCTATTGGATATGTCACTGAATCATATTTTTTTTAGTTATTTTCACCATGCACTTTGCCCAAATCTGCTGAATTAATTTTTTTAATAACTTTTTGAGAGGCTGAAGCTGCTCCTGCTGAGGAGAGAACATTTCTGACCAACCTCGGGTGACAGCCAGACATGTGTATGTGACACTGAAGCCAAATGGCCTGAGCTGTGCTCTGCCAGGTTAGCAGTGCTGCTTTGTGGGAGATGTAGGTGGAGAGGAAGAGGTTTCAGTTTGCAGTCACAAGATGTAGAGGGAATGAAATAATTCCCAAATGAGCATCTGCCCATTCCATTCAAAACCAGTTGAAAATCACTGTAGTCCACGGTGCTTAACAGGAAACCTGAGGCTTTTTTATTTAGCAGATGATTGGAATGCAAACCTATTTGGATAATTAGGAAGGTTTCCTGAACTCTGTTCATTGGAGGAAAAATTATTGTGACTGACTTACCTTCCCAATAAAAATAGGCAAGTTTTATCTCCTGCCCTCTGGCTCTCTTAGTGAGTTTACAGTTGAAATATGTTACCATAGTGTAGCTAATTCCTCTGCTATAAATAGGTATCTTTAAACATCAAAGTAGTAAAGAACTGTGTGTGTTTGGATTGTAGAATAAACTATTGATGCATGGACTTTACCCAGTCCAAATTCCATGTTCTGAGAGAAGCTTGCTTATACACTTACACTACTGATGTAATGTCTTTCATGGAATTGAATAATTGAATATTGTGTGATGCAGCTCAGACTCTTTCCTTCTTGCAAAAATTGTGGGACAAAACAATGGGCACGAGCAGTTACACAGATGCAAGATTATTTCCCTCTTAAAATTCTCTGTTGGAAACTTGTAGATGAATTTCAATCCTTCTATAAGCTGGAGACAAAAGGAGGTCAAACAAAACTTCAGACATTAGTCCTGGAACATTAGCATGTGCAAAAACCACAGGGAGTAAAAACCAGTATCTGGACTAAACACTAACGGATGAAGAAAATGTTACATAAGATGAAAAATTCTTCTACTATTCAGCATTTACATTGCTGTTCAGGGAGCTTTTAAATCTGTGTCATTGTGGTTTAAGATTTCACAATGGGAAACACACAAGTGAATATGCAACTGTGGCACAACTTCCACTAATCTTGTAGTGGAGAAATAGAGAAAGACCTAAAGCTTTCATTCTGAAGTATCTGCAGAAACTTGGTGTGCAAAGGCAATGGTACATGAAGACCCTTCAGTTCCTATCAGGGCCATGTGTGTGCACAGAGAAAAATACATGTACATTTTTGAACACTGTCTAAACATAACCTTAATTTTGCTTTAAATGAAGATCCTTCTGGGCTGAAGTTCTTACCTGAACTGCTTAATGTTGTTTCTAAAAGCAGTGTGCTGAGGAAATGTAGCAAATTCTTTTAAAAATTGCTCTTGGTGCTTATTCAGCTTCCTTCTAAGTTGTGTGGAAAGCTTTGTACAGTGAACTTGGATATTTTTCAGAAATAAAAAGGAGGAGGTTTTTCACTTTCTTAGTAAAGCTTGGAAAGAGAGGTTGAGCTGAAGATGAGGATGGACTGGAGGACCTCAAGTGCTCCCTTCTGACCCTCTCCATTCTGTGATCCCTGACTTTCTTCTTGTATAGAATCAGAGAGACCTGGTTGGGAAGGGGCCCTTGGCTGACAGTCACTATTTTAGGATTGGGGTTTTTTTGTCTGTAGAATTTCTTGCATTGTAAAGGCTGCACTTATCACTAACATTATTTATTTCTTTTCATCTTATGTTCCTGTCTGCATCTTGTTTTAAAGAACTTTGGTATTTAAAGGATATGCATAACAGAGTTAAGATGACCAGAGCATAAAGTCAAACTTTGGTTTATGTATTGTCTTTGAGCATAATTTTTTTTTTATATATACTATATGTGCTGAGGAAAAATAGCAGTGGAAAATGTTCTGGGTTACATTTATGTGGGTCTGTCTTCAGTTCCCCTAAAAGAAACAGAGCTTGAAGTTTAGCCTGAAAGTCAATCTACTCTGCTTTTCTATTTTAACACATAAAACTTGCAGGTTCTAAGATCAATCATGCAGATGCCCAGAGGAATATCACAGCAATAAAATATCTCCCTTGGCTGTTAATTTTCTTGTTAAGGCAGGCCTTTAACTATGTACATTGCAAATCAGACCACTGTAATACCTCTAAAGTAGAACTTCATCACGTGTTGAAATTTAATGTTAAACACAAGCTGAAATCCTTCATTTTCTATCAGTGTCCTTAAAGAATGATGGTTGAAGTTCACTTGACTCCAAGAACTGGAACTTTAAAGCAAACAGTTTGAGTGTCTTGTCAATGTGATAAAAATCCTTTAAGATCCTTACTGAGGAGAAAGAGCTCAAAGATTTCCTCATATCTCTTCCCACATCCACAATGCACAGCCATTGGAGAGGGAAGTTTGTACTTCTTTCTACAGATGTTCTTTAAACCTGCTGCTGTCTGAGGCAGCAGTTACTGCTTCTGACTTTGGTGACTGCTTTGGATTCCTCTTTACCCTCTTTCTTTGGCTGAGCTGGAAGCCCACATGAGCTTAAACCAGCACAGTCAGCAAAATACGTCAGCCTGAAGTCTCCTGATTTCACACTCTAAGGAAAAGAAAAGGTAACTGCACAGAACAGGGAAGTCCTTAGACGTTTCCTTCTAGCAGGCATGTGTAGAATTCCTTATGCAAGGTTTTTTTCCCTTAGATTCTGGGAGAGAGGGACTAGATATCTAGATATGGAATAAAGGTGCATTTGATAGATGGACATAAATCATGCTGTGCCTCACAGAGGAAGGAACAGCTCTTAATTTTTATCGTTGTTTTGGTGTTGATGGTATTTTGACTATATTTGAATGTGGTGAACATGAAGTTGGTGTTTTAGACCCTTGTTTCTTCCCATTTCAAAACTGTCTGCTCAGAGCTTTGAACTGTCTGATAAACCTACTTAAAAAGAAAAATAAATACAACCCCAACAACAGCAAAAAGACATCAACCTTAATGTTAAAATCCTCAGTAAATTCTCTGCCTTGGTGTTTTTGAGCTATGATTTGCCTATAGGCTTGATGATTATAGGCAACACACAGTGCAACTTCTCCATGATCACACTGCTGCCAAATGTGACTCATTCCCTAGTCCCAGAGTCCTGCGGGGAGCTAAACTGTGCCAGACCTTTTCACAGCTTATCTCTGTCTCTGTGCTGGATCAGCTGTGCTGCCTGACAAGTTCTATCATTATCAAATCAAGGAATTCATGAGTCATGACGCAAGAGTTGTGAATTTAACTTTCCAATCAAGGAGCTTATATACACATAGATATGCACATGTATCCATATCCTCACATGGACCCAGATGATACAGTACATAATTCCGTATATAAGGTTATTGTATTTCTTTTGACCTCTTATTTCAGCCTTTAAGCTTTGCGTTTCACAGTGTTTTCTTTACATGCTTGAAAGCTAGAAGCAGCTGTTTCGTCTTAAACAAAAAAATCCCACTCATTTTCTTATTTCTGAAGAGCTTCTGAAGAGCTCTGGAAACTCATTTTTTCAAAGAAGAAAAGAGGAAAAGAAGTCAATAGCTGAGCAATGTTGTTTTAGTGGATCAGAGTCAAGGTTGAAATACAAACACATTTTCTGTCTGTCAGAAACAGTTTTCTTTTTTCTTCAATCTCTGGTATGACCAACCTACTCAAAAGAGCAGACCCTGCCAAAGCATTTACAGAAAGGTATCTAAGACTATACCTTTATATTTATAAGATCCTCCATTTCCATGTGGCACTTGTTAGGTGGGAACATAGACAGGTGTACAGCTTATGATTGGAATGGGCTAAAATGTGGCTAAAATGTGGGCTTCTACAGTGTATAAAGGCATACTTCTGACTTAGATTGCAGGAGCATAGATTGTAGATTAAGGCTTCCAAATTGTCAGTGCTTTCTGCATTTCTACATGGAAGCAGTCGATACATAATACATGGCTGGCACACATGTTTTTATCCAGTTTTCGTCCTGTTCCTCTGTTTTCTGCTTTAATACCATATTTATATATACATAGTGCTGTGCTCTGCAGAACTTGCAGGTGTCTCTTATTGCTCTTCATAGATTGCAAAGGAGTTCTGTCACCCTCTTCTTTCCTTTTACTATAGGCCCCGATTTAGTTGTAAGAGAAATTAAAAAATGGGCAATGTCAGAAATGTTAGAGTGAGTGAAAACTACAAACCTTTTTATTTTATTTATTGGTTCAGATAGCTAAATTTTCTGGAACAGAGCTTGTATCTGAGAATGGCAGATGAAACTCTGTAGAGTTGTGAAAGAATTTGCCCAGTGAAGGGAGTTTTCCTGATGGCAACCATAGCTTGGGTAAAAAGCTGTGGATCTGTTCATGGTGCTTTGTAAAGGCAGACTGCCACTGATCTCCAATTCCCCTGGGTGAAATAGTAGTGAGTTTAAACCTGGATATGGGAAGATTTTGGTTAGATATTAGGAAAATCTTTCTAACAGCAAAAATAGGCATGTATTAGGGTATTAGGCCTTTTCATTGCATTAGCTTGCTTCCTTTTGACCTGAATTCATTGTGAAAACCAGAGCCTACATCAGAGGTGTTGTGTACATAGTTAATGCACCTGCCCTTAAGTTTTAAAGGCAAACATGTGAACTAAATCCTTCTGTACTGGCCCTCTCTGTAAATGCCTGTAGCATCTCAGTGGTTCTACCCTGTCTGTGCTCAAGTTCTGTACATAGAACTTGTGTTGCAGCATGTTTCTCTGGGTTTTGGAGTCTTATGTTTGATAATTTGATAAGCATATGAAATTTAATAAAGTCTAATTAACATTGTATAATACAGTGTACAAAATGCTGTTTATATATCTCTCACTGATAAACAGGGCATTTCATGTCATAATGTCTGAGCAGTTAGCCGCATGCGTGCTAAATGCTGCTTTTAATTAAACAATAAAGAAGCTAACAACCTTTATTGTATTGTTGTAAATTTTGACATGGTACAACAATTTGATTCCTTAAAATTTAATTGCCTAGGAGTGTGTTTAAGTAATATTGATTATGCTGGTGCTTAGTGTTGATCTGTGATACTTAACCCAGCATTTAAAATATCTTTTTTCCATTTTACATTTGTGATGCAAGAATAAAAGCAAAGTACAAAACAAATAGGCACTTGAATTCTAATAGCAATAAGCAATAAATGTCAGGCATCTGGAAATTATGGTTGCAATTTCATCAGAGTACACTTTGTTCTATTATGCCTGCATGAATTTTGCTACAGGCAAAATCTATTACAGATAACAGTTAAGAACCTTTCTAATCTACACAGATAGTCATGGAAAAATGCTAGAAAACGAAATGTTGGAAAATGTAATATTGCCAAGTAAAACTGAGACTCAGAAAATAATGTGATCAAATTTAGAACTGCAGAGATAATTTCTGTAAGATCGTGTTGAAACAGAAATTTCTGGGCTGTTTGGTCCTGCTGAAGGGCGTATAACTAATAACATGCAGTGTATCATTAAATGTGTTTGTGTACTCCAGATAGATAGATGTTTATCTCTATACTGCAGGCTAGTTAATTTGCTTGTTTAATGATTGTTACCTGAAATAGCAGTTACCAAGTTGGGACTATACATTAGAACCCAGTACTTTTCCATTGCTAATGATTGTATTTGAATAGCAGCAATTTCTGCTCTGGGTCATCTCTATTGCCTGAAAAAGTGTTCGTGTCATATGTTTTATCATGCATTATGATGCTTTACAACTCTTTAATTGACTCTGTAAAGATTTACAGCCTGTTGATCAATTAGAATTCTGTCAAGTTCCAAAACTAAATTGTTCATTTTACATGACATCCTGATGCCAAAGTGCAAAGTTCCAGACAGCTTAGATTTATCCCAAGTTTCACTGGAGTAACATAAAGCTTATACACGAGTAAAAATGACACTTGCACTGCAGAGACTCTTAATATTTTGAATTTATATTTTTGCTTTGGGATATAATATAGAATTGAAAAGATAACTTGATTTGTGCTCTTTAAAAAAACTCTTTACCAAATTGAAAGTGGGTATACTGGATTGCAGCCATCTCTACCTTTTTAATAAGAAAGTTTAAATTTTTCTTTCAGTGTAAACATCAGTCCTAGACATTTTTCCTACTTGCTAAGGAAAGCAGCAATTGTCTTATGCAACAATAAAGTGTGTAAATATGTGATTTCCATTGACAGTTTGCTTTCTTCACTAATTAGACATTCTTTTCAATAACTAATAAAATGTAGATAAGCACAAAATTTGGTTCATGCAGTAAGCAGCACAATAATGGAAGTGTTAAAACTTGTAATTGTACAGTGGTTGCAGTTGGGATTTTTTTTTACTAATAGGTGTCTTGGTGAAACATCATGAAATATTATTATACTAAGCTTAGTGAATGAATCATATCCTGCTTTGAAAATGTAGCTTCTGTCCTGATGAGTCAAATAGTCTTAAGGGAAAATCTGTGTGCACAAAATGTTTAGGGGATGTAATTGTGGAAGAGTTTTAAGGAATGAGAATTGTTTTTACCTTTTGATGTGTGACTCACCATCAGTGAAACTGGAGAACTTTGAATCTCTAGAATTCTTGTCCTACTTTTATTTAGGATAAAAAAGAGCTACAAAAAAGTAGATGCAAAATTGCCTCTTTACTAGTAGAATGATAAAGTTTATTTCATTTTGCAATGAAAATTAAAATGTGTCTTTTACTCAGTGGTCTGGTATTTGGACATTGGTTAGGGGTTTTATTTTGTGAAATGTAGAAAGCAATCTTTGATGACTGTGAAATAGTTCATGACTTGAAACAGAATCTGTTTCCAGTTTTGTTTATTTTGGAGATCAGAAAATAGAATGCCTTTTCTATATAACTTTTTTTTCTTTTGAAAAAAAAATCTCTTTGGCCATGAAAATGTTTCCTAGTGCTCTTTAACAATGAGTAAAAGATTTTTTATAATTATATTTTAAATTTCTTTATATTTAACTTATAGGTTTGCAATCACATGAGTATTTGGGGAGCAAACGCTAGCTTGCACTATTTGTATTTAGAAATGTTTTTGTTGGACAGAGAGATAGAATTTGGCTTCAGAAAGGCAAACAAATCAATCAAAAATCCCATGAGCAACATGGTTGATTGGTTTGGGAGAAATGTAAGCACTTGTGTTGATTCCAGCAAAGATATGTAGATTTTCTGGGTCATGAAGAAGAGCCTATGCCAATTGTCCATGTAACTTGGCTGAAGAGGAGACTGTCTTCCCTCTCAGGCAGATGGATTATGTTCAGAAGTTGATGACTCTGTCTGTAAAATTCAGGAGTTAAAATGGTCATGGCAATCTAAGAATCTTTTCTGTTTCTTTCCTACTCCCATGCCCCATTTCTGTTGATGAACACTTTAGCACCATGACCACCCGATAATGTTGGCAGCTGTGCATACAAAGGGTTTAACAGCCCATATCTATCCTCCCCAATTAGATGAGCTAAACAATCCTGAAGGTGAGAAATGAATCTTTATATTAATTGTAATCTCTTACTGTACTTGTGATGTCTTCTCATGGGTGTTCTTGTTCTGAAATGTATGATCAATCTGACTGAAGAAATATAAAACCACTTTCATATTTAATATCAGAATGAAGAAAGCATATTAATGCCTTTGATGCCACTAGGGTTGCAAACCCTAGGGCTAGAATTTGTCTTGATTGTGCATATCTATGAATTTTTAAAGAAAAGAGGACAGATTCCGACTTAAATGAGACTACATGTGTGAGGAGGGTTCATATTTCAGTAGTTGTAAGATCACAATCAGACTCTATCAGTCTTTTGGCACTATTTTTACAAGGAGATAGAGCATGCAACCATGGGAGAAATGGAACCCTTTCTAAAGATGTGTGCTGTATTAAGCACTAAGTTAATATTCAGTTTGCAGCTGGTTATACATAGTAACTTTTATATTCAGCTCAAATACTTATTTGAATAGAATTTATTCCAAATGGTGTTCAAAGATTGTCTCCCTGTATACTTAGTGGAATGTCATTTTGAATGAAAATGGTTTATCTGAATAAATTTGTTCATAATTTTGCTGATTATGGGAAGAAGTCATGTATTTTCATGTAAATTTTTGGTCCTGTAAGCCTTCTATCTCTGTTTGTTGAAGTTTTATGTTTGAGTAATTTAAAAATTCTTGTTAATGTACTAAAATGTACAAAGCATCTAGAAATCTATTCCTTCATTAACCTGAGAGTTTCAATTCAATTACCTGATATATGTTGAGTACTTGAAATTATAGTAGTTTATTCATTTTGAAGCCCTTTAATTCCAGTGATCACAGAGCCACAGGATATGCTGAGCTGGAAGGGACCCACAAGGATCATCGAGTCCAGCTCACAGCCCTCCACAGGACCATCCCCAAGAGACACACTCTGTGCCTGAGAGCATTGTCCAAACACTTCCTGAGCTCTGTTAGGCTCGGGGCTGTGACCACTGCCTGGGGACCTGTTCCAGTGCCCAGCCACCCTCTGGTGAGGAACCTTTTCCTGATATCCAACCTAAACCTCCCTGAGACAGTTTCATGCCATTCCCTCGGCTCCTGTCACTGTCACCCAGAGCAGAGATCAGTGCCTGCCCCTCCTGTTCCCCTCTTGAGAAAGCTGTACCTGCCCTGAGGTGTCCCCCAGTCTCCTCTGCTCCAGACTGAGCAGACCAAGCACCCCCTGCTGCTCCTCACACAGCTCCTCAAGGCTCTTCACCATCCTTGTGGCCTCCTTTGGACACTCTTTCATAGCATAAGATCTTTCCTATGCTGTGCCTCCCCAAACTGCCCCCAGCACTCGGGGTGAGGCTGCCCCAGCCCAGAGCAGAGCAGGACAATCCCCTCCCTTGCCTGGCTGGTGATGCTGTGCTTGCTGCCCACAGGACATGGATGTCCCTCCTGGCTGCCAGGGCACTGCTGACTCTCCTGGCCATCAACCAGTACCCCCAGGTCCCTTTCCATGGCATTGCTTTCCAGCATCTCCTTCCCCAGTCTGTCCACAGATCCAGGCTTGCCCCATCCCAGGTGTAGAATCTGGTACTTTCCTTTGTTGGACTTCAAACAGTTGGTGATTGCTCAGTCCTCTTATCTGTCGAGGTCTCTCTGTAGGGCCTTCATGCCCTGGAGAGAGTCAGCAGCAGAACCCCAGTAGTGACAGGTCACCATCTGATGTCACCCCATTCACTGTAGCCCTTTGGGCCTGAGCCATGAGCCAGTTGTGCACCCGTCCCATGATGTGGTTCTCCAGCCTTGTGGTGGACATTCATCATGCTTGTAAAAGATGGATCAAGTCTAAGCTCCATTTGAATTACCTTCACCTTGGCTTTCTACCCTTCACATATTGGTTCCTTTTTGTGGTCCCAGAGAAAACAAGTCCTGCAAGCTGTGCTTGACACCAGGGTCACTTTACCAAAGATTCTCACTGAAAGTCTCTGAACAAAAACTTCATCATTTCTTACTGGTAACATAAGTTTCACACACTTTATTACAAAAATCATGGCACTTCCATGTCCTAATTTGAGTCAGGACAGTAACAATTTCAGTCACTTTTGGCTCTCAGATAAATTATTTTTGTTTCCCTTCTCCTGAGTCCTCCCCTCAAAATGCTTCTTAAACATTTAACTACTTCCAGTTAACTTAGTCCAAACTTTGTGGCTAGAGGCTTAAATATGTAGCTATCTTATCCTGTAGTTACATAAACCTAACTTGCAAAGTGTGTCCTTTTTTTTAGATAACAAAGGCTGAAACTATAACATGAGCTGCAGATATTTATTATTACCATAAGTCATTGATTTGAGTGTGAGCACAAGTATTTGCCTTTGTAAAACACAGAAATGCTGGGAGAGATGCTTTCTGGTAGGTTCAGCTGTGCTTTATGTTGACTGCACCATTAGAAAATGCTGTTCAGTTCTGTAATCTGATGTGCTCTTTATCAGTTGCAAATCTCCCAGTCTGTGTGATAAAAGCAAGAAAGACCAGGTGCATGAAAAGCACAGTGTGGAGCAGGAATTTGATGAGTGCAGAGATAGCATGGGGCAACATCGACCACAGTCAATTTGGGAACTCACACAATTGAGTTCTAGGCTTTCTATAGATCTTTAAAGAAATGTATCCTGTCTGTACCTCTCTGTAAAGTGAAAATGGTGATTCCTTTGTGAAGCTCCATGTAAGACCAAGGAAATGCTACAAATTCTTGTCTAAATAAGCTCTTCTACTCCCACAGCACTAATGTCAGGTAAGACTAGGAGATCAGATTTTTTCCATTAAAAGTACAATGTAATACAACCATATGAAAAAAGTAATTCTGGATATTTTTTTCTGTTTCCTTCTTGATCAGTCAATTTCTCCTTTTCTTTTTCCTCCACTGTGTCACCCCTCCCCCTCATCTGTTGGAAGAAGAAAAAAAATCGTGTATTAATTTGTGGAGTGTTGCCACCCTGATTTTCATTTACAGCCACGAAAAAAGCCATGGAATATTTATTATTCATTTACTAGCTATTTCATTCCATTTGTTTATTAGGTTGTTCTTGTGAAGTGACAGAGACTTGGTGTGTTTAGAAAGGTTTGCAGTCAGTGCACCACAGGTAGGAGAATACAGTTTTCGATTGGGAACTTGCTCAGTGATATATTTTTCTCTTGTGTTGAATGGGTTGAAGATTATCTGCAGTGGAAGCTGTGACCTAGTTAACACAAATGAGATTGCTTAATGGCTACTGATTGGTTGTCAGAGAGTTTTCTTTAAATATACATGTCTATCATTAGCCACTTTGTAATAATGAATGTCTCCTGTGTTATCCCATTTGTCTGTTTATATCACCAAGTAATGTGTCATACTGTAAAATGCAAATGTGTTCATTGAGATAAGTTTGCTTTATCCTGATGTTGAGTGGTGTAGCTACATTACATGACATACAAGGTGTCAACTAATTAGGCATTAACATATCTCTTATGTGATTGAATTTCAGAAATAATTTCTTTGAAGTGAATAGTTGTCTGAAGTGCTAGGGAAGAGCTACCAAAAATGCCAGTGCATTAGAAATCCTGCAGAGATATCCTGTGGATTTGTATTCTGAGGCTTGATAAGATGACCAAGGCACAGACAACACGAGGGGTAGCTGGCATCTTGTGGTATCTTTGTATCTTTATTTTGTTTCTGGTTGTGTGCCTTGTTCATCAAATGTAATGGCAGAGTTTTGCTTTAGTAGAAAGGGAAGATATTTCTAATGCTGTTAAAATATAAAAGGGCATAATTTGACTCTTTTGATGTTTTTTCCCCACCAAGTTATTATGAAACAGATGGCTATTTATTTCTAATATATGGAATTGCTGTTGTATATTGCATATTTACCACTGGAGTTGTCAGGAACATCTAGCTTATAGGTTCATAAATGACAAAGCTGACTTTATTTAGGTTGTGCACTATTAGGGAAAATGAGGAAAGAGAACACAAATTATGAACCAATTATATTTGAAACAAATAATTTAAGGGTGTTGTGTTTTTTGTTTCAAAGGATTCATTATTGGAATCCTAATGGAGTAAAATTAGTCTGCTTTAATTGAATTCATCAAGAATAAAGCCAGTTCAGCAAAAGGTGTTTTCAAAGTGTGATGTTGTGTTATTGATGTCTATGAATATTGGTAAATCTGAAAATTTAGAGTTATGATTTATTTTTCAGATTTATCAAGGCATTAGCTAAATTTCAAAAAATGCTTCCACTCTAATAAAATGTGTTCTTTCAGTTTAAAACATTGTGTTGTTCTTCAGAAACTTAATTGAAATGAAGAGGTCTGGACATATCCCCTTCACAGCTCTTACTGGGGCTCTCAGTGGGATCAATCAGTGTTTATACACCTCACTTCAAAATCTGCAGCCAGGATATTTCTTCTCCGCTGTGAATGCACTGATTGCCTTCCCAAACTGCAAATTTTTGGGTAGGAAAAAAAAAAAGTAATCTGTATGGCCTGTGTTCTTTCATTGCAAATCATTTGTATTTTCTCTGAGTTGTGCAGATGTAGTTGCAGGGTGCAGATGGAAACAATAAGGACTGTTTTAGTCATATTACAAGTACATTTCTCTACATCCACAAGGGCTGAGCCCAACTGGCTAATCACTTCTGTCTATATTTAACCTCATGGAAAGTTTGTGAGTTTAGTGTAAATTAGTTCCCAAATTCATTGCACTGAAAATTCATCTGTTTGAAAGTCAGCAAATACCAATTAGGAGGATGTGCCTCCCTAGCCAATTAGAATGTACAGGTGCAATAACTTTGCTATAAACAGCTTTGATGTTTATCTAGAAAGTTTTATATTAAGAAATATTTTGAAATAACACTAGGAAAGGAGCCCATTAGAAAAATGTTCTTACTGCTTGATGTTAAAAATATGACTTAGGAGTACTGGGTTCACTACTGACTGGCTGTGTTGATACAAATTAACCCCTGCTTTTCAAGTGACCAGGGAAAGAATCACTCTGGATGAGGAAGAAATAAGAGGAAAAAGCCCGTGTTAACCTCTCTTTAATTATCTGTGAGGACTCAGATTATAAGAGAGGGCCATCCTTGCAGATGATTAGATTTATGTAGTTATTGTGTAGGAAGCAATTTTGCTTCTGTAGCTTGGTTATCCTTTGCATAGAGCAATAGTTCTTTACCCTGAAGCCAGAGGGAATGCAATAATGACAGTGACAATAAAGCAAGCAGTTCTTTTAGAAAGAGAAACATAATAAACAGTGTAAAGTATTTGAAGTGAAATATGTAGTGCTCCCTAGATTCTGATAAACCTTTTCCTAGGAACACACTAGTCCTGGCTATTAAAGAGTGAGGCTAAACCCAGAATCAAGAGGGCTCCAGGAACCTGTGTTAGCTAAGCTGGCACTGTGTGCTATTATTAATAATAACTATTTAGAGGTTTCATTTTGCTGCAGCCATGCTACACAGCACTTGACAAGTGTTGCACAGTTCTGCCTATTTCCAGCATGAAGTCTGAGAGCTTTTTTCTCCTTACCTTGCTCATTACTTTTCTTTATTCAGGTTTCAGCAAGATCTTTAAAGGCTTATTTAACAGGTGCAGTTTCTCTAAAGTAAGCCATGATTCATCCTTGCACAAAGCTGTGAGATAAGATACAATATCCTAAAAGGTCTTAGATTACTCTTCAAACATCGGGAAACACAAAAGCATAATCTCTTGAAAATAGTTTATAGTTTATTTTTTTCTCTGTGTGTGTGGGTTTTTTTTGTTTTGTTTTGGTCTGGTTTTTTTTTTGTTTTTTTTTTTTTTTTTTTGGTTGGTTGGTTTTTGGAGGTTTTTTTTGGGTTTTTTGGGGGGGGAGGGGAGAGGGGGCTTTTGTTTATTCTGTTTTGGTTTTTTGCTGCCAAAAGTCCTGGTTACCAATTCATAAAAAAAGACCCAAAACCAAACCCTGTGTCAGGTGGGTGACAGACATCTGGCTAAGTCAAGTGTAGTGGGGACAGGTTGGTGAAGTAAGGGGTCTAAAGAATCTTTACCTGTTCCTCCTGCTAAAGGTCTGTTTCAGATTCCACCAAGTCTGTCATGGTCTGTTTCAGTGTTTTCCCACAGATTGTGCTTTCCTTCATTCTGTGATTTCGATATTTGCACTCAGAAGTTTTGGCTTGTGCAACACCCAGCTGGAGTCATGCCCTACTTTTTGACAGTGGTGTGACTGTTTCTTCTGAGGCAGATGTATTTATTTTCATCTTTCTACTGTTCCTCCCAACAGTAACTTCATAGTCAGGTGAATAGGTGGCATTTTGCTATTGTTACCATCCATCTTCAATTTTTCAAATAAAGACAGTTCACGGGGAAGAAAATAATCTACATTCTTCCTTGTTGGATTAATCCCTGCTGCAGGTGTAGGACTTGCATGACAAAACTCTTTATCCTGAATGACCTTGGGGAATTGTATGCTGATATTTGATGGGATAGTCTGTGTGGATGCTTGCTGGTGAGCTCAGGCAAGCCAGACTGAGGCCTGGCTGCAGAAGGCACCTCTGCATGTGGTGGCAGCATCTTAACAAACTCATATAAGAACAAAAGGCACATATATGAGCCAACAAGATTGTCATGTCACTTAACTGCTAAAAAAGAAAAATCAGCAAGAGCTAGTTTCTCTTCCTTTTACTCACTTCTTGTACTTGGTTAGTTTAAGCTTATAACTCTGGGCTAATCTTCCTCATGTGTGCAAGGGGGAGATAAGCAGTGTAGTAAAAATTTATTTCCCACCTCCTACTATTTACTCATAGACCTACACAGCTGCCTACAGCAGCTACTTCAGAGAAAGTGTGTGACTTCCTTTACAGAGGTGGAGGAGGTGACTTTAGTTATTCCAATTTACAAATTAGCACTTGCTTGAGATGTTCCAGGAGCACAAGCTGGTCCTTTTCCTCACCATATCTGTGTATCTTTATGGAATAGATGCCTCAACAGAAAGGCAGCTCTCATAAAACTGTCCTCCAAGGAATAAAGAATGGAAATGGTAATATATATTGTGTGTAAATGAAAGCTAAAGGAAGAAAGAAAAGACCTAACCCAAAATCCAACTTACATCTTTAACTCGGTTTTTGGTGAGAAAGGGGCTAGATACATCATAACAAATGATTTTGTGGGATTAATTGCAGTGGTATTTGTAATACCTCCAGTTGCTTTCACAGGGCTGCTACTAAAGAAATCTTTAAGTTGACAGCAAAGTGATTGGTTAATGGCAGACATGGGGAATAATTGACAACTCAGGCAAAACATCTGGGGATGAAATATATTTTGTCAAAGAGCTAAAACCCTTGTGTTGAGAAAATGCATTTTTTTCCTCTGATCCATTCTGTCAACAAAATACTTTTCATCAGAAACATCAAAGCCATTTCATCTGAAAATTTCATTTTTGAATCCCTTTATCTATTCTGTTGACAAAAATTTCTGTCAACTGACTCAAACCATTGTATTAACAAATTTCTTTTTGTCAATCATGATTTATCCTTTTGGCAAATGCATTCTATAATACTCTGCTTCATTCTGTGCAGAGAATACATAAATCAGACTCCCATCTTAATTTTTTAGGAAGTGAAATTAAAAGTAAATGTAGTGTCACAACTGCTTATCTGCTGAATCTATCCACTGATTAGGCTTATTTTAAATATATCCAGTTGAATTAAAGTTTCTGCTGAATAACACACAAGTTGAAGAAAGGAAATTGTAGGTGCAATAAAATCACATTTCTCAATGTATTTTTTGCAGAATCTGTCTGCTAATCACAGCATGCAGGCTCACAACAGAAAGATGATCTGTAGTGAGCTGTACTTTAACTGGTTTCTAGATGTTGATGAACTGGAGATTTATTGTAACATCACTACTTTTAAGGAACCACTGAAATAGTAAAAAGCATTGCAGGCACCCCTAATTCTAGTATTCCATGCTAATTTAGAATTAACCAATATAGTATAGAAATGAATTACTAGTTTGTTCCTCAAACAAAGAATATATCTGTTTAAAGATATATGAATCATGATGATAAGAAAATTGTAAGTAAAAACTGTACGTGTAAAATGCCTGTAATGTTCATTAAAAAAATTTAGTCTTTTAGCTATTCTTGTACTAATGGAAAAAAAAATCAGTCACTGAGATGTGCATAGGCCAGCTGAGCATTCCAAAATCAAGTGTCCCCAAAATTGTCATTACATTGATGTTTCTTAATTAATTTTTGCAAATGTAAATTGAAAAATCTTTTAAACTTGGTCAATCCCTATTTTCCTTGAAACTAAACATTACTTTTGTTTTGTTTAGTTTGGGTTTTTCAATGTTTGTTTGGGTTTATTTCCTTGCTGTGTGCTTCCTGCATTCTGGATATTTTCTCCTAGATTAATTTTGCGCTTGAATACAAATTTTATCTCTGGAGTTTTTGCCCTTTATCTACAGAGGGGCTACAAAGTAGTCACTTTCCATAAAGGCTCCACTATGCAATCAAGCTGACAGGTCATCATTTATTAGCATCTTTCATTAGAATGTTGGGAATTTGGCGTGTCATTCTACTGAAAATATTGTATGATTGATTGATTGATTGACACTAACCAAAATTTGTTTCATCATCTACTGTTGCACCAAATACTGAGACTAATGAGTTGCATGTAATGTCAGTAATTCCTAGAAAAATATGGAGCAGCCAGTCAAGGGAGTGTTTTGCTTAACAATATTTCAGATACTTTAGGAAGGCAATCCTAAATTCTTGTAGAGTAAGACTTATTTAGGCTGGATTTTGCTTCCAGAAATGTTAGCCCTTGTCAGAATACAAAAGCTACAAGGGAAAAAGGCAATTATTTCTCTTCTGTGTAACAAGTCAGAGAAAGCCAGGACAACAACTGTACCTCTAACAATTATAACTTCAAGAGAAATATTGGTTTTGAGAAATACATAAACAGTGTAGCCATCCTTGACTCATTTAGCATTAAAGGAGTTTTCTTCTCTTTTCTTAGCCTAGGAAACCTGTATTGACCACAGCTGCCCTAATCACAGAGGAAACTGCTGGGAAGAATGATTGGACATAAGGGAAAAGTGTGGTTCCTCAAATAGAAAACTTGACTCTGGAAAAAAAAAAAAGACCCTTTTACTCCAGGGAGTGAACTTGCTTTTAGTGGAGGTTGAGCCTTGTTGGAGTTGTTCTAGACCAGCTCCACACCAGGTTTGTGTGCATAAAGAGAAGGGAAGTGTGAGGAGTTTGGGCTGTTCATTGGCTGTACAGACACCAGCCTGACTCTGAACGTGTGTGTAACCTCAGAAGTCAAGAGAACTGTAGAGGAACTTTTCTTCCCTGATGAGGCCCAAGTTAATTAAAAGGAATTAAAAGAATAAATCTGTTCTATGGATTTTTCCAGTGGTTGTTCAGTGGAGGCTGGTTTCACTAGGAGCTGATTACAATTTAATGTGTTAGCCCAAAAAATGGACAATGCTGTATAGATAGTTTTTTACATAGAAACTAAAGGAGCAAAATTTGATATTTTATGGCTTTTTCCAAAGGTCACTAGTACTTTACTGTTTTGCTTAATGAAGGTAACAATCACCCATGTTCTCTATAGCCTAAAGTCTTTCTTCCCTCACCTCACTTTTTTCTTTACCATTGACATGGAATGAGAGAGGCAAATGTGAAAATGTGTACAAGAAATATGTTGCTGAAGGAGAAAGGCTGTGCTCTAGTGAATTCTTTTAAATTTACAGAGGTCCAAACCTCTTATGGCAGTTGGTAGGATTCAGTCACTGATCCTATGAGAAGAAAAAGGAAATGTGGCTTGGAATTAGAATATGCTCCAGGAGCAGTTTTCAGTCAGTTTTTTGGAGATGTGTGTGTCTTCTCCTTGGAGGTGTAATTTTTATGTTATTTTTATTAATATAAAATTTCTGGGCTCTCCCATTCTCCCAGTATAAAGCAGTAGTGCTGGGAGGTGGAACTAGTGTTCCTCCAATTCACTTTGCTTCAGTAGGAAGAATGAAAGATACATTGCAATTTCTTCATAACATGAGTGTGCAGAAGTAAAGGTTTGGTGCCTAGCTTGAAACAGCCAAATGAATAGCTGCACTTGATGCAGACATATCAGCTGGACTGCAGTTAGAAATTATTTTTTCTCATGAAAAGCGTTTTCAGTTTTGTCATGGCACAATAGGGGGAATGTGGTGGACAGGACTGGGCGCTGTAGACTTGGATTTGCCATTTTCCTTGGGAAAGTAACTTATTTTGTTTCCTTGTCTGCAGTATAAAAGAAAGATATTTGCTGTCCCTTGTGAAGTGCTGGAATGCCCATAATATCACAGAATAATACTCTGTTACAGAAACCACTCATCATAAGAGTTAAATCACAATGGAAACTTAAGTTTATATTTATTTTAGTTTCTCCTGTGGACAGAGTGAACTATGTTCTCTACTCCCAATATGTTAATTTATTTTGTTCTGCTGATTGTTTGGCCATAGTACAGCTGAAAGAGAAGGTTCTTCACTGATTGTTAATACTATACATTTTTAATTATATTTATTTTTGAAGCTTTTATCTTTTTGCTGCAACATTAACAGTAGGATAAAGAAGTGCCACAATATTTTTGCTATTTGTCCCTGCAATGACCCTGATTTTAGTTAAGAACTTTAAAATCCACTGAGAGAATAACTCTATCTGCATCAATTCTCATGATTCCCTAAAATCAGCCAGATAGAAAATACAGCCTGCAATACCTGTGAATATATGCATCATTTTGTCCTTCATGATATATTAGTGGTGTCAAGTGCTGATGAGATCATAGTTGATAGTGGTTGATGATATAGGCTGAATGGGTGGTGAGTTAAAGCTTTTTTAAATCCATCTGTTCCAGAATTCACTCAACTGGATTCACCCCTTTTCCATCTTTTGACAGCTGATGTAAAATCAGGAACATCTCTACTGAAGGCAAGTCAGTTATGCTGTGTCAAAGAGGTGAAGGTAGGAAAAAATGATTAATTCCTACTCTAGTCTTGTTTGATTAAAGCAAGCTATGTCACAGAAACCTGTGGAGTTTCATCTGCTAAAAACTCTCAGATCAGAAGCAATTGCATGCTGACCAAGTGCTATAAAACATTATGGATTTTGGTTTTAACTGAGGCTCTTGTATACACTTTCCTGAAACTCTTGGTGTTCCTCTTTCTTGAAAATATTGCCTTTTAATGTGAGTAAAAGCAGGGTTTGTTTCTATTCTTGAATTATGTTGGTTTGTTTGTCAACTATCCAGCAATACATTGCATTTTGATCAGGTGTAGTTCAATCATAAAGTCATAGAGTATCTCAGCTGGGAAGGGATCCATAAGGATCATTGCTATAGGTCTCTGAACAATTTGAACACTGCTAGTTGACTTAATTATTTATTTCTTCATTAGAGCAAATATTAAAATCTGCAAACTGCTAGGTAAGCATTGAGTGCTGCCAGAATTTCCTTGTGTAGTACACATCATTTTCTCATCTTTTATGCATATTTATATAGTCTAGTTAGTTCCTGTGGTGCTGATCTGGAGATCTCAGTCCATTTCCTTTGATTGTGATGCTGGGATGAAACAATATCAGTGGAAATGAGGTGATTATTTAGAGGGAGCTCTATATCTGTCCATATTCATTAGTATGTCCTAACTTGTTTTGGGCCCTAGCATTTTGCACTGTGACTTTTATTCTTTCTTTGCTATTTAAATCTCCTTGATCAATAGCATGTCACATTGTAGTTTTCTGCTGCTTGTGACAGTTTTCTGTACTCAGTCTGTCTCTCCAACACACAGCATATGTGCACACATACTCCTAAGAAGGAATCATCATTCATCCCTTTCCACAGCATGCACATTGCCCAATTTTGTACAGACAGAGATGGCATTCTAGGGATCCTCAGTTAAGTTTTGGATAAAACTGATGGCTGTGCCATTTGAATTAATTGCATAAATAAGGTCAGCACTAGAACTTAAACTGCCTTAAAATGAAAGTATATGACAAGCCTTGGTGGTTGAAATCAATGTGAAATGTGCTGTAAATTGTAAAATTTATTTAGATACCACTTTTGTGCTTATATATTTGTGGTCATATTAGGCACTCTACTAGTGGGATTAGCAACTTGCTGTCTGCATTCCAGGCAGCCAAAGAGGGTTTGTATGAAAAAATAGGAATACAGCTGAGAGAATCATATATTGCATAGCACTAGCTGAAATACTGTGCTTTCTGTTACTTTATTTGCATATTTATGCAACATATAAACATTAGTGTTTCAACATTGCTCATCTCCAGCTTAAATAAAATTCTGTTTCTGAGAATGAAAAACGATTTAGCAAGAGCTGTCCTTTATGTACAGTGGACTTGATGGCTGAAGCAAGGAACAGATCACTTCCAAATCACAGCTGCATCAGAAATATGTTTTACAGTGTAAGCTATGAAAGAGACAAATTCCATTCTCTGACTTGCTGACACTGCCAGGTTGTCCCAGTTGCTCAAGACGTGGAATGGATGAAAGGCATTTGGGGGTTATGAAGCTGCATTAGTCATTGCATCATGGGAACATCTTCATTGTATGCAACACAAGATTTGGGGGCAGGATCTTTTGATCTGCTAAATTCCTTTTGCCTTTGTCCTTATGCACCTTTCCAAGTTCTGCTGCTTTGCATTCTTTTTCTCCAACTGCCTCTCTGTGTTGGCTTAATTTCTGCTTGGACGAGATTTGAGCATTCCAGTGAGTCTGATTGTTTCACTTCTGTGAACCTATTTCTGTTCTATTATGTTAGTATCCTGTTTCTGCTGAGCAAAGCAGCACAGCAGGTTCAGCAGCTGCCGGTGGTAGAGAATATGCCAGACCAAACCAAGAGCAGCTGTTTCTCTTTTTCCTAGATTTGAAATGGGTTCAGTGTCAATTTTTTATGTCTTACTTGATATTTTTCCTTCCTAACCAAGAATATCTGTAAGACATAATAAATAACTGAGACTTAAAAGTGACACCTGTTAGTGTTTTCACTGTCTTGTGGAGAGGATGAAGGCAATATATTGAGTCAGGCCAAACTCCCTATTGAAGTGTGTCATGAAATGTTTTGTTCAGCTGATGTAATACTGTAGATAAACCAAACCAAGGAGGCACATGGACATGAGCTAACATGGGCAAACCAGGCCTCTTCCCCCTTTATTCCCCTTATCCTGTTGGAGGTTGTGAAATCCTGTGTTTCCTCCTGC
>WBNO01021101.1:13582-57801 GCA_013400575.1 Peucedramus taeniatus | reverse complement strand
TTTTTGTTTTTTTTTTTTTATAATTATATTCAAATAGCTAACAGAACTTAATTTAAATCCTCAGTGATCATTTTGCTCTTGCAGTTCTACATACAGACATTCTATTGGTGAAATAATAAATGATTACCAGCCTTGAGAGGAATACTCATTGTTTTCTCACATCTGATTTCACTCTGGGTATTCTGGAGCATAATACATAATCAAGTGTTTTTTTCTAAGAACATTTCCTGGTTTGACTGACCAATGAACAGTAAATCTTTTTCAGAAGGGTTAATAGTATGTTATTTTTTTTCAGTTTCTAGATTAGATCTGATCTCAGATACAATCCAACATAAATATTTGAGACTACAGGGAAGTGCAGTTTACCATAAATCTGGTAAACCTATTCCTCCCATTTTCTTCAAGGCCTACGATGATTTATTTTGTTCCCTGGTTCATTCCAATTTCATATGGATCTTGAAATATATTTACCTATTCACTTTCTTGTCCTTAGATGATTCTTGTTGAAGATGCTCATAGAATAAAGATGTTATAAAACTTGCTGATGTAAAAGAAAATGCTTTTACTCCAGTCAGTACTTGCATTAGGACCTGGCTGGAGGGGACAAATGTGATTCTGCACTAGAGCACAAAGTGAATGGAGGTCGGGGAGATGTTCAGAGTCTGCAGCATCATGAAATCTTGTTGCAGGGCTGGCTGGGGATGCAGTTTCTAGTTCCTTTTCTGTACATCAAAGAGAAGGAGATGTCTCTAGGAAGCACAGCATGCAGGGTTGTGTGGTGCCCTGTGAAATATCTCACAGGTCCAGTCCCCCTCTCTGCCCCTCCCATGGGGCTGTCTTGAGACTGCAGTAAAAAAACTGGAAGTGCCTCCTAAGATTTGCTTTCATACCTCTTGATAGAAATAGTCTCCTCCACAATGCACTGGTCACAGGAGGGGATGGGAATTGTCTGCTCCATAGGCAACTGCAGCCAAAGGAAATATATGGAAAATATTCTAGTCTGGCCATTTAGCCTCATTCTACTTTTTCTTCATTAAAATGTAGGTTCATGCTACCCATTCTATCTATTCCTTAGAATGATCTCAGTTTGGAAAGGGCAGATTAAAGTTCATAAAATGGCAACTTAAAAATATACTTTTAAGATCATTTAGTTGTCTTTTTCTGTAAAGCATTGCATTTCCATTGAAGTTGATTTGTGAGATCATTCTTTCCTGGCTGTTGCTAGGACAACAAAAGCAGTATTGTACTTCACTGCAAATAGTACATTGTATCTATTAGCCTTCAGAAATACTGCTAACATAATCAATATCAAATATATTGAATATGTTAGATTTTTAAATTACATTTACAGTGGAAAACAATTTTATTTTCAGTGTCCTTTAGCATCTGTATGGCTCTGTATTGATTTTCATTTCAACTCTCGTGTTCTGGTGTCGGGCTTGGACATTATATTGGTATTCCCTCTGGAAACCCAGCTTTTCTATGTGAGGGTAGTCATGCTAAATGGACATAACTTATGACTTAGAAGAACAGTTACTATTTCACTGCATTTGGAAATCCAAAAAATTTGGAAGACTTTTTGTACTGTAGCTATTTAAACCTTCTCCAAGGTGTGCTTTGAATGAAATTATTCTAGTCCTGAAAAAATGGCTGCAAGTGCATCTGCCAGCGACCAGGAGCTTCCCATGGCATGCCCTGCAAAAACAAGTTCTGCTGATCTCACTTGGAGTTTGAGATCATCCAGCACCCAGCTGGATGGGAGGGAATTACAGAGAGGCTCATCTGAGAGTTTGAGCTCTTTCAGATAGAATAAATAATTAAGAAAGCTCTTTAAAACACACGGACTGTATTTAAGCCCAGGTGCTTTGCAAACTGTTTAAATTCAGGTGCTGATCAGGTTAGGCAGCCTAGCAGTAATTCTGGTTTTGCAGTATTATTGTATCATAACCATAATGTCATCAT
Organism: Peucedramus taeniatus; assembly: GCA_013400575.1. Lineage (NCBI taxonomy): Eukaryota > Metazoa > Chordata > Aves > Passeriformes > Fringillidae > Peucedramus > Peucedramus taeniatus. The sequence goes on along the minus strand of WBNO01021101.1, from coordinate 55,839 downwards.
GGTTGAGTTAACATCTCGACTGAGTGGCAGGTGGTAGTTTTATGTCCCTTAATTGTTTCTTGTAGGATTTAAATGCAATTGAGAGTTATATATGGCAGAATGCTAGTCCATGTGAAAACAAAATGACTCCATACTCCATTTTTACTTTTTTGGGATGGTAAATAACCATGCTGCTTCTGCACAGCTTGGACATAGAATCCTACTGTACCGTAGGCAGGGCTCTTATCCTGCTGCTCTCATAGCTAAATACATTATATAGAGATCCCTGGCTCTCATGGAGAGAAAAATTTTAAACATGTGCTTAGAACTACAACATGCACTTAGTCAGGGTTAAGAATATGAACATGCACAAAACATTTAATCAAGCACCTCCTCATTGCTAGAGGCCCAACCAACTCCTAAGCCCTCTAAGACAGTTTCTACCTCAAAGTTTTCCTGCTAAAGGGCACATTACTCATTTTTTAAAATATATGGGTCAAGAGGAATCAATTATCTTTCATTGTAGACATCAAATTTCACATGCTTTCCACCACCATATGTGATATCATATATTGCTTCATGTATTTGATGAGCATTTAATGACAGTATTTTAAATTTTGGCTTGTGCAGTATTTGAGAACATCACAATGTACAATTGTTTGGGGATTTTTTGTTTGTTTATTCATCTGGGGTTTTGTTTGATTGGGTTTTTTTGGTTGGTTTTTTTTGGAGGGGTGGGGTTAGTTCTGGGATTTTGTTTTAAATTCATGAAAAAGGAAATAGAAGTTGTATAATTTGGGGTTTTCTTGGTCAGGTGTTTAGAGATGCTGATTGCCCTCAACTTTTACTAAATGTGCTGGGAATTGTCTTAGTGCAAATCAGGATCAAGCCATGAAATCATTATGTAAAATACTTTAATTGAAAGTGTTGTCTTGGCTTCTCAAAAGAACCTAAATGCTATTAAAATTCAGGGGAATGTGGGCATCTAGCTTCTTTTCACTCTGTTCAAGATCTTGGCCAATGTTCTCGAAATAAATTAGAATTTCACTTGTTTCTGACCAAAATAATAATTTTTCCATTTCTCGATGGTTATATAATAGTAATTTCTCTGCTTTTGTGTGCTAGCTTGCCCAGGCCAATAATGGATTCTTTGATGCAGCTGTCTTGAATTCCATTTACTATGTTTTTGGCTGTAGTTTCAGTTCTTTGTAGAACACAGTGTAGGGAACCTATCTAAAATTTTTATTCTGATAATGTACATTATTCTTGTACAAAGGAGTCACCTGTTTTATTTGCACATAGTTTGACCTTCATTTTAATCCCTAATTTTACAGTAAGACTGAAGATAAGAAAGTATGATTCAATTCTTTTTTTTCCTGGTGTTGTATTGTCACTTGACAGAAGAGCTACTGAGAACATTCTGTTCTGTTTGACTTAAAAAACCCAGCAAACAAAAAAAAAACCAAAAAAAAAAAAAACCCTGTCAGGTTCATAGAAGCTCACAATGACTCATAAGAATCCTTGTGGAAAACAACCAGGTAGATTTTTATGAAGATATCCAGTGGGATTTTATTTTTCTGGAGGCTTCATGTCTGCAGTGTGTGTGTGAAATATGTTTAAAATAGACTCATAACAATGTTTGCTTCATCACTGATGAAACCCTGAGTTTTTTCATGACAGACTTGCACAGGTTGAAATAAGGACTCTGTGTGTGAGTAAATGTAACTTTGTATTACAATGCTAGGTAATTTAAATATAAATGTAAACATGAATTGGTCTCTTTTCTGCAGAATGAAATTTCTTCCCCTATAGTATTGCAATTTATTGTTATTTCAATTTTATTGAACCTTTTGAGCCCTTTTCAAGTTTTCAAGCCAGGAGAAATTCATGAACCCTTTTTCTTTGCATAGTTATTATTTTGTATTACTTTTGCAGTCAGTTCATTTTTTCTCTGATGTCCTTGTTAAGGAAAGACATGTGTAAGCATCATCTCTATATAAAGCTGGATTGGCAGGAAGAAGGAAGAAGAAATTAGATTCTCCCATTGATCTTTTTTTCACATAATCTCTCTGTTTCCATTCTGTTTGCTCTCTAATTCATTTTGTTTCCTGGTCATTCCTTTGAGTTTATCTTTTCCTGCATTCTGCTCTTTAAAAAGTTTTGAAATTCAAGAACAGTTTCTGAATCTACAATTTAAGTCAGTTTGAAATCACTCTTGTCTGGTGCATTTTATGGGGATTCAGGAACTTGCAAAGACACAAATGCTGAAGCATTTATGTCTAAGTACAGGAGCCACTGACAGGGTTTTCTGGTAGCAGCAAGTGGAGCTAAGACACAGCAATGCTCCAGCCACCTTATTTGCTTCATGCCTGCAGTCTGAGTGCCTTGATGAAGTAGAACAGTTTTAAATACTTCAGGAGCTATGACTGCAGGCATTAAAAAAATCTAGCATTGTGCTATAATAACATAATGTGCTGTTTCTTTCCTGGAGAGCACAGAAATAGTGGCTGTTGTGTTGTTCAGTTCAGCATTTTATTGGGTGCAAGTCTTCAACTGGCATAAACCAAGTTTGTTCTTCCAAGTTTCAACCAGACTCAGGAAAGGAACCAAATATAACATGGTTATTAACATTCCTGCTGTGGGGGAGGTGGTGTAAATCAGTATGATTCTGCAGCTGGTTTCATGGAATCAATTTGCACCATTTTTTATGGCAGCAGATATAAAACCAGAGAAGTTTTGGAATAAATCTTGCCAAGCTAGATGACAATTTAACTAGAAGTGTTGAGAAAGGGTGGCTTTTTAACCAAGTCTTTGTTTTGGGTTTGATTTTTTTTTCTGTAAAGGTATATCCTTAACTGTACACTTTAAAATGTTTACAGTAGCCATTGGCTGTAGCTATACTTCGATTTTTACAGTCAGAACATCTCTACTTGCTCTACGTTATAGAGCATAAAAAGATTTGTAACAATGAGTGGTGTTATTTGAGCATTTCTTGTGAAATAATTTGAGCTGGTCTTCCATTGATAGAGTCAAATCTGGCATGAAATTAAATCCAATTCAAGAACCTCATGAATAGCAAGGGAATGTCTGGCCACGAAAGTCCTCGCAATTACCTTGTGGTCTTTATAGGATGGGTGTCCTGAAAACCAAAGTGACAAATCTGTCTGTGTTTGAGTGGTCATCTATGCCTCAGTAAGCAGACTTTAAAGACAGGTTCTAAAAGCCAGAGGCACTCAGAGAGACTCCATTAGAAAACCATTCCATTTCCCTTCATGGTCGGAAGATTTACTATCTTAGGGGCTTTTGCTCCCCAGTCAATAGTAGTGTTTGATAAAGGAAGGGAGAAAAAAAAAAAAAAAAGGGGGGGGGGAACCACAACTTGGATTCCCAGTACAAAGACTCTGTATGTAATATATTTAACTGTCAAGAACCTTTTCTTATGAGTAATGTGAAAGCTTGCAAGTAAGAGAACTGAAGTTGTCAAGAGTTCTTGTAGTGAGGGCATTGCAAGAGATGCATCTGTGACAGGCAGTATTGTCAGGGTCTCCAAACTATATTTTCCTTAAATTTGTGTATTGGTTTATTTATATTTCATTTTTATGCTGCTTTTATTTTGTTTCCTGGATTTTTGAAACACAAGAACAGAAGAACCTATTCCAAGACCTGGACAAAATGTAATGTTTCTGTGGACAGATGGCAGGATCCCACAGAAGTCTGGGGGCCACCAGTGGAAATATGGTATTCATGTAAATAGATGCAAGGTGAAAGGAGTGAGGATCCTCACACTGTACTGTCACAAAATCCCCCAGATGCATCAGTTAGTGAGTGTACTGGCCAAATTCAATCCCCTTTTTCCTCATTTTGTGTTCATTCCCCAAATACAGAACATAACACTGCTGAAGTCCTTGGCCTGTCATTTTCACAGTGAGATTGGGATTTGGCAGATAAAATATAACAAGCAAACTTCATCCTATGCTATGTGCATTTTCTCCAAAAGCTGGGCTGGGCACACAGCAAACCCTTTCTGTACAGAGAGTTTCTTCTTTAATCCTCTGTAACCACATCTCTCCCCAGACCTCTGAGAGCCTGAAGGCTTCTGTTTGGGGCTATCCTCTTTGGTAATGCAGCAATATAAATGCTTCTAATACCTAAGATAAATGCATCACTCCAAATTTCAATATCTCAAAAAGAGCCTGGTATTCTGTATGTGGACACTCGCTGCTGAACTCTGACATGGGGTGTTGAGCTCTGCACTGTGGATAATGCAGACAAAATAGTCTCCAGGTGCTTTGCTGGCTTTGCTCAGATTCAGCCTATGGAGCTGTGTTTCAGTCTTGATGCAAACTGCATTATAAACACTCTTTGCTTCTGCTGACAGCAGAGAAACCACTCTGGGATAAACGCCGGCATTAGCGCAAAATGTCTCTAAAGAATTCAAGTATTTCATCAAAAGATTTATCTTTTGGTTTCTGTGGTTGTTTAAGGCTGTGCAATGACCCATAGGCAGAAGCTATGTGATGGATAGTCCATCAGTATTTCATATCACCCCAGCAGCCACCCTCTAGAAAGGGAGACTGGAATTAAAAGTTTAATATTTGTTAAAAGCTGACACTTTTGTAGCCTCAAAGTTCCAGTTCCTGAGGGAGAAGAAAAAAATTGATTTACAGGATATATTTTAGAGTTGTGACTGAAAAGCATATTTTATTTGCTTTGTTTCCCCTCTGAAAAATCAGTCCAGGAGAGAGTTGGTGCTACTCTAAGCCAGACAAGTTCCATTGAAGTCAAGGTAATATTTTAGCTCTTCAGCTGCAAGCCTGTCCCTTAGTCCTTAATTAGTTAATAACTAAGATTAGATAGGCTGGTCAATGATTACAAGGGAGGTGGAAGCACAGTTTATATTTGTATGTCAGTCAATGTCTGCATTAATGTGTTAATTCATTGCTGCTGGAGCTACAGATAAACCTGTGTATGATCTTATATAAGCTCTGAAATTGCCTGAGAGAAGCTGAAACCAGAAAGTGGTCCCTAACCAGGTAATAACTCCCACTCTTCAAGTCCTCATATAAGACTGAGTCCTCAGACTTCCCAAACAGTTAAACAGGGTCCTTCTGCAGCAGAGAAAACAAATTCCCAGCCAGCCTAACTCTATTGAAATCAATGAAATACCAGCAGCAGAATAATTTGCTCTATTTTAAAATTATGCTTTGTATTCCAGACCCCTTTTTCATTTGATATAGTGAAAAGGGCAAGATAATTCCTTCAGCTGATTAAAGCATGAGTCTACTATTGCTTCTTGTTCTTAAATCCTTGGTAGCTTTTGTTCAGCCTAATGTAATTATTCTTTACACTCTATTGATACTTAATATTTATTAGCAACTGCATTTTATAATAAGAACATCCATCTTGATCTTATTTATAAATCAAAGCCTATAAAAGAAAATATCATTATAGCAATATCAAGATTAGAATCACACCCTGTATGTGTCAGTAATGTTTCATTAGAGACCAGAGGTTGTAAGTAGTATTTTTCAGTGGCAACTGGTGTGACACAGTGGGATTATATTTTCAAGAATTCGTATCACGGACTTTGGATAGAATGATTTGAAAATGCTTCATTATTATGTTACTGCTTAAGACTGCTGTACAATATTTAGAATTCTCAAATTTGTGTAATATTTTAGTATTGGCAAATTTATTGCAGTATTACACTGACTCTTCTGTTATAGATAAAGCATAAAAATTTAATCATACTTGACTAATTAAATATGTGTTAAAACACAGAATAATGGGATTATGTTATTTAAAAATACAAATTATTATACAGTACACATATTTCTATGAAAATATACCTAATGGACAAAAGAAAAGGATGAAAAAATTGTTGTTATATGTGTTAAACAATTTAGCCGAGATGGACTGGGTTCTGCAACCTTTTTTCCAAATCCCTTTTTTATTACTCCTTGACTAACCCCACTGATTTCAATAAAGATCACTTGGAAGTTAAGTTTGATAGTGTAAAAAAGGGTACCAGAACCTTTCTCAGGGGGAAGTGGTAGCTACTTTACAATTACAAGAAGTAATTCTATGTTTCATGAGATTTACTACATATTATTCTTTATTTCTTCCTATTCATACTCTTCTTCTCTCCAATAGAAAGGTCTCTCATTTTGATTTGATTCCAGGAAGGTTGAGAGAATTGTCAGTCATGCTATGTGGCCAGGAAAAACACAACATTTCTAGGGTGTCTCAAAAGGAAATACACAATCACCTCTATCACACAAGCTGCAGGTGGTGCCATGAACACCAACATTATCATCACAGTAGAACTGATAGCAGCCAAAGCTCACCCTAGAATCATAACTGCTTTTCATCTCACCTGGGCTGGTACTCTCTTAAAATGTAAGTTTTATCTTAAATTACTTATTTGTCAGAGGGAAGATAAATGGAAGAAGAAAATGAAAAGAATTTGGCAAAAAATATTGGAGTTGAAAAGCTGCTGGAGCTTGACTGTGAGGTCTCCTCGTTGTTCAGCATGAGGCTTTCTGTGGGCACAGGGGGTGCAGAGACCACTGCTGGTCTCTCCAGAGGAGCCAGGTCCCCATGAATGCAGAGCTTCACATCACCTCTCAGTAGAAGCTGTGTCCCAGCTGGTGACATGGCAGAGTCACAGTGCACTGATCCAAGCTGGGCCATTCTGGATTTTATTTGGAGGAGCATTTCATATCTCTCTGATAGTAGTGGGAGAGGAGTGGAGCAAAACCAAACAACACAACAATACAACCAACCACCCTGAAATATTTTAAGGTTCAGCCACAGTCCTTCTTTCCTACAAAAAAAAAAATTCAAAACTAAAAAGTGGCTCTGAGGATGCTTACAAGCTTTTCTTTTGCCCACTACTCCAGGCTCAAAGTTACATCGCCTCACAATAATGTTGCAGATAAATTAAGATCTTCAAAAATGGCTTCTAATGTTTTGGCATTTCAATTTTTATGGCCACAATTCAGGTTTCACTTTTTTAGTGCCATTTCCATATTTTCATATACTCTGTAATATTAGAGCATCATCTGTCAGCTGAGTTGCAGTAACTGAGTGAAAAGAAGATCGATGTTCTATAGCAATTTAACTGTAACCCATGGATCTTAGAATAAAATTCCTGGAAAGGGTTAAGGGTTTTCTGATGTCTCCTGACAAAGATTTGAAATGAATGACACATCCTCTTATTTTCTTTGGCTAAGAAAAACAAGGGTAGTGGAATGGGAAAAGATGGGATTACTTACTGCCCTTTTTGGAGGGGACAGGTTTGATCCAGTGTTTTCTGTTACATTTATGATTTGTTTGCCAAGGAAAAGACATAAAGTGGGTTGGGACAGGACCTGCTTTCTGGGTAGGTGGGAGAGGCCCAGCAGGCACCTACTCCACCCAGACCTTGCTTGCATGGCTGAAATCCTAGTAGATAAAATAGGATCATCCCAGAGTGTGAACCTCATTGGAGGTGATACTTCAGCAATAATAATGAGACAGTCCCCAGAAATTATAATTTAAAAATAGGACATATTTTGAATTGTAGAAGATTTAAGAGTAAAGAGGTTACAGAGAGTGGAAGATTGTCCCTGTGAGACAAGAGAAAAATGCAGATTTTACTTCATAAAATTCTCTGAACTTAAACTCAGGCATAGAATCCTGTGAAGTCCAGTGGGAATAATTTGCTTCTTTGCACTTGTCTGATATTTTTCTTTCAAAGTTTTTTTTTTTTTTTTTTAATTTCTTTCAGAGACATTGCAGAACCAACTTATGTCTCTATACATTTGTGTGACATTGATTTTCTTCCTTAATGAATTACATGGGATTTCTAGCTGATTCATTCCTGTACTACCATTGTCCCTGGGTTTCTTCTTGAAATTTTTCAAGGGAAAGGCACAATCCACAGCTTGATTACAACTGGGGTTAATGCTAGAGACCTGTCACACGTATTTTAATTAGGAGCAAACACAAATTAATTTCCAGGATAAAATACTGATATATCTTACCATAGGTCTTTAGGGGGTCAATAGTTTCATGCTTTCCCAGAAATGAGTGCTGCTAATGTTAACATTGATTAAAACACTGAAGATAATACTTTTCAGATTATGGTATATGTCATAGTCTTTCTTCTGGCAAGATGATGCATTTAGTTGCTGGCTGCAGAGATAATTACCTTATGGATATTACCTTATGGGTATTATGGAGAAAAACTGATTTCTACGATGGGGATGTGTGTCTGTGCACATGGAGCACCGTATATCTTGTTGGTACAGAGAAAGAAATAGGAGTTATTGTGTGTGCCTGTATACATATATGTGAAAAGAGAGAGGCAGATTGATTCTTCCATCAGAAAACATTTAGCTATTGCCAGAAGCATGTTGCTTTTACACCAACTGACCTACATGAATGAAACCAGTGCCTAAGGGTCCAAACCAACAGGCATGAAGGTGAAAATGAAGATGTCTAATTGGGGCATGTGTAACAGAGGATATGGTATCTAGTAAAAGCTGAGAGTGATATTACATCAATTGTCCTTGAGACATGCTCTGAGAGCTTACAGAATACAGCAGGATAATTTTGTTGCAACAGTAAACTTATGTATTTAGCACCTAGCAAGACTAGATGTTTTTATCATCTTTGATCTATGCTTTTATTTTGTTAATCTGCGTGTGATTCTAGGTTAACTATGAGCTATTGATTCTAATACTAGTTTTAGCTTGAAATTTGTACTTCTTGGAGGTTTTACTCTGGTTAAAGGACTGTGCACACAAATATTTCTTCACTTTTTTCATCTATATCAAATCAAAGATATTGTCTCTCCCTATATCTTTTATTTGCTTGTCTTATTCTCAAAGCAGCCTGTCTGTCAGAGAGAAAGAAACTACAACAAAATATAGGTGGCAATAGATTCCAGGCAAGACAAAGTCTTTTGGTGGCTCCCCTTATCACATACTCTCTTCTCTTCTTGGCCCCAGGTCGGTTCCCAGCAGGGAGAGGAGCTGTTCTCTGTGTGCTCCAGTGATCTCTCATCAGTGAGAGATCCTGCTCCAGCAGGATCCCTGAGACATGGCCAGCTGCAAAAGAGAGGGAGAGGGGGATTGACCTCACCCTCAAAACCAGACCAGAGCCTTGCTTAGGTATTAGAACAAATGGAAGTGCAGACTGAAGGGCAGTGGCCTCCAGAACACCCCAGAGCTGTGAAGATAGATAGGGGATTGAGTGATAATTCTTCCTGGTAATTCCATGTTGGATTTTTATAGAGAAAAGTTCATTTGTTGAGCACTTATTTGGGGGGTTTGGAGAATTGGCAGATAACTACAGACCTTCAGTGTCAGAGAACCTCCAAAGCAATTAGTGTAAAGCACATCTGTCTCAATTATCTCCTGAGATCATGTGGTATCACATGGGCACATGGGCAAGAAATAATTCTTTCAGGGTTCCTATAAAACATGAGTAGTATTAAGAAAGGACATTTGTTTGACCGAAGAAGGAAATTCTTCTGTAGGTGATGTGAGAGGTTGTGCTCATAGATAATGCTTGCAGCATGGCAATTACAGATGCTTAGGAGCTAATTTATTGAAACTTGTGGAAAAGGAGTCACTTCATTAATCTTATAATGAAAAAATAATTTAGGGGAAGATCTGATGAAATTTTCAAATCACGTTTTTATATTTTACTTAATAAAAAAAAATGTTGCACTTTTGAGACCATGGGGGTGCAGTGAGAGCCAGCTCCTCCCTGGGGACCCTTGGGGTAGATTGAGCTGTCCTGCTGCCCCAGCAATAGAGCAGCACAGGCTGGGGGGCAGCCCCCACCCACCCACCCAGGCACCCCATGGGACTGGCACAAGGTCAGGATCAGGTCTGGTGAGGGTAAGTGGGGTCAGACAGAGCCCCAGGTGAGGCAGGACATGGCTAGGTAATACAGAAAATAATATCATGATGTTGTGCTTGCAAGAATTTGTCAATATTTTTAGCCATTCTAAATGCTACTCAAGTAGCTTACTCTTAATACTATCCCATCAGATCTATTATGAAATGTATCTTTTCTNGATTTCTTTTTACTACTCAGATTTGCTGGTGGTAACATCAAGTGAAGAAAAACTGTCTCATTGCCTACTCTCCCTCTTCAGCTCGTACACAAGGGGTGTAAAGAAAGGTTCATTACAATTCTGCAAGTTTATGAAGCTGAGAGGCAGCACAGTTTATAGATTGATCACAGTTGCAGGTGTAGTGTCTCAGTGATCAATACTGAAACATGTTTCTGGAGGCAGAAATTTGCTGTGCATTTAAACCAAACATATTTCACTGTATCTTCTGATCTCCAGTAAGAGTTTAGAAAGACATGAACCTTAGAATTATTGCTGAAATGGTCATAGCATTGCAGAGAGAAAAAAACAACTGTATCAGGGCATGCATCTGTTGTCAGATATATTTTTCAAATGGGGATTAAAGGATCAGAAGTTCAAATTTCAGGAATCTCCCTAGTTTAATATCAATATATTTTTGAAACACTTTTTTGTTTATAGTTCTATGGGGGAAAAGGTTTGGAGGCAAGTTTCTCTTTCCGTAGGCACAATTTTTTTGTTAACAGCTCATATGAATTATTTTGATCCATTAAAAACTACACTATTTATCTCATACAAATGTGCAGAAGACTGAAAGAAAAATTACACAGCAGTTGTGAAACTTGTTTCCTGTGAAGAAAGGAGAGAAAATTCACATTTCCATGTCTGTGGGCTACCCTGAGTGTACAGTAATTCATCTGGTTATTATCAGACCACCAGAGACAGTGCTCTATTAGAACCAGTGCCTTATCATAGCATTTACAGTTGCCCTTTGCTCAGAGATTCTTTCATGGTAGATCACAGAATCCTTCTCAAGCAGAAATAATGGCAAGGGAAGAGATCCCTTTTGTTTAGCAGTTACATTCAATAGCTCTGGGGCCGAGTGAGGGTGTTTAGTAATCAAAGGAAATGCAGCAGAATGTCTTTACTCTGCTCCCATGGAACTTCAAACAACTTCCTGCAAAGGGCTGGCAGTGGATAGGAGTAGAAACTAATTTCACTGTTGTAGTTTGAAGAGTTAACTATCAGATACAACATAATTTTTTTTACAAGGAATGATTAATATTTTTTTGCCTTGGCCACTCACTATCCAAATCAAATCCATTCTGTTTCTATTTTTCATTTCACAGCCAGTACAAATACTGATTTACATGCCTCAAACATCTCTTGATGTGTCAGCCTGAGTCTTTGCCTTCCTTAAAAATGCAGCAATTTATAATTTGGCTTGATTTGTGTGTGCTAATGAGTCACATGGGTCTGAGAACTAAGGGAGAGTCAGTAGATACAAGATAGGTAAGCTTTAAAAGTTACCTGTTGGTGTTTGTTTTGTGTTTGTTTGTTTTCCCCACTTAATGTGATGTTCTTTCATGCTAATTTGTAGAACAATATTAGACTTTTAGTCATTTCTTGCCTAAATCAAGATTCTTGGCTTATATGTAGATTCCTTCAGGCTATAATAGTAGGAAATTTCATGCAGGTGTGTGATTATTCAGCTCATCCAAAGTGCTCTATAAAACCCAGTGTCTGTGGCAAATTAAAGAGGGGGGGAATTTAAATTTTTTTTCCTAAGCAATAGAATGAGAAGATGCTTCTTGTTATGGAATCACAGATAGAAGAATTTATTGGAAGTAGCTATTTTTGAGAGTCTAGAAGAGAGTAGAGAAGTTTTTGAAGTGACTGGAAAATCTATACTGTGCAGACAATAAAGTTACTCACTGAGAATCACTTTTTTGAGAGGGTAAAAATATTTCTGTGTCTTAAGCCATTTAATTATTTTTCTTTCTAATGTGAAATATGTTTGAATTTGTTTCCTATAAGTGTAACATTTACTTACAGAGCAATTTATAAAAATTTTTGATGAAAAAAAATATCAGGAAAATGTTTTATTTCCAAAGGGTATTTAGGACAGCTTGGAAATCAGGGAAATACACATGTTGCAGTGAAAAACAGTGAAAATTCCAGCAGTCTAGGTATCCAGTGAGGGTCACTGCTACCAAAACTGGCACATTTAAGGGAAATATTTCCTGGACAGAGAATTTTTGTTTGTTTGTTTTTAATGAAAGAGTGAGCCTCAGAAGTGGAGCTGTTGTAAGTGGCATTGGTTAAAGCTCAGGATATAGGGCTGCATGAACTCAGTCCAGTACAGTTCATGAAGCTACTGCATAGTGTCTGAGATCTACAAACTCCATTATTTAAGCAAGTAAAATGTCTAAAAAAAGGGAAAAATTTAGAGAAGGATTTATGCTGGTGCTACACTTGACCAAGAAAAAATAAATTATTTCCAATCTGTCATTACACTGACAATGAGAGTTATTCCCTACATTTTCAACATAAATTTCTAGCTCTTTTGATTTGTGCTGCCTTATGCTTCATATTTACCCTGGATTTCATATATCACATTTCTAATGTATCTTGAGAAACAGTTAAGTGGTTTAAAATCAGCAGGTTTAGGGAGTCTGGTGAAAAGCAAATTTTCAAGTTTTATTTATTCTAAAATGACTGGTCTAGCCGTAGAACTGATGAACACAATTTTTCATAAATGAGCTGTGTAATGTATTGATGGTTTTGAACCACTCATTGAATGACTGCATTGAACAGTTTGACTTAAAAATTATTGGATAACAGCAGTGATTTTAATTCTATGTGTTCTATGCTCAATTGACAATTATGAAGCTGCAGATTTTGTTTTCACTTATCACTGAAACGCTATTTGAATTTTGAAATGAAATGATTCTTTAGGTAACTTGGTTCATATTGTAATTTATTCATAACCACTAGAAATCAACATCTCTAAATGATGCTGAATCCATAATCCAAAATATGTTACAGCAGGAGATTGTCAGTCTTTAGTTGCTGACTTGATTACATAGGACTTCGACAAGCAGATGTTACTAGGGAGGCATTAGCATCTTAGGTGTTTTTTTATAGAACTTATTTATGGGTAAACATTCTTGTCTTCATTTCTGAAATATAATCTTATTAAAGAAAATTCCATTTTTTCCCCTTATGTTCCCATTATCTGTTTTTGTACAAAACTGGGTTGTATTTATTTTTTGCTGTTATGCAAGATTTGAAGCAAATCTCTGTGTGGTGGTAATACATTCTTCTTTGATCAGATAAATTCTTTTTAGGCTTTATCATAACATATCCACAGTGAAGTCAGGTTCTTTTTCAAATTAAAATACTATGAAAGGATTTTGACAGTTACAGAAGCAAATGCTATCTACACTTAGTAACTAGGACACACAAACCTTTTGCTGTCCAGATAATCCTACAGAATCATTTAATTATAAAATGTCACATCAGAAATAGCATTTAGTTTTTTTGCATGCTGCTTGTTACCTTTATAGAGCAAATATATTTGCATTTTCCCAGCTTTCTTCATAATGAGAGATTTTTTATAGAGAACATTGTATTTGTGCTGTGGTCTGATTCACTTATCAAGCACTTGCTGTGTTCCAGATAATTTTAACAAGTGTGATAGTGTGTAACAGTTAAAGAGTATGGCTGCACAATTCCTTCAGTCCATTTTCTGAGTCCCCAGTGATAGCATATACTTCATGTGTGGAATGAAAACCATATTGCAATTTTCACCTGCTATTAGGGTTTCTGTTAATACAGCTTCCTCAGATGAATGACAACTGGATGTGATTTTTTTAGTTCCACCCTCCTTGCTTTGCTGCAGAGATGATGTTGGGGCAGGTTTAACATCCATTTTTAGAATCTTAGTACTCTACATCTTAATTTTATTCTTCAGCTTGTATAGCAGTCTTATGGAAGTTATTACTCCTGTCTAAACTCTCTCAAAATGCATTTAATATTACTTGAGATTTATGTAGGTTAAATATATACTTGGACTTTATTTCCAAACTGTAATGCACGTTTTTCCTTACTAGTTTTATATGCTCTGCTCAGATACCTACATTCTATACTGACACTGAAAATGGGCTCCTGAAATCCATCCTTCCCAGGTACTACCAAATATCTCCATGTTTGGAGGTCTGTAAAACTCGCAGCAGTTGAATGCAGGATTAAACTGACAAGTGAAATTTGAAATAATAATGAAATAATGTGAAATGTTGCAATAATATGGGCAATAGGGGAAAAGGAAATGCTCCTAAAGTGGCCAAGAAAGGGGTAGAGGTATCTTTTTATCTGCTTGCAGGGATGGGATTACACTTGCATATGTGTCCATAGATGCTGTTTAACCCCCATTGCTGTACTGCAGAAGGAGCAAAGGATCCTTCCCAGGACACTGCAGAGCCATGCTCTGCCCTGGGAGGCAGAAAGCTGGCACTGAGCATAGTGAGGAGAATGAAACGGGTCCCTTTTTGTGCTGGAAACTGTTGAAGTTGTCCTTCCTTTTAAGTTTCAGAACCTGGTATTTGGACCTGTTGTGGCTGGATGTGGTGAGTTGTTCCTGTTAGACAGCTGTGTCCACTCCGTGGCTGCAGCTGTGGCATAGAAATAGCTTTCTTATTTTATTACTCTCGCTTTTAAATGGTATATCTATGCTTTCTGGTGTGTTCAGAGCCCAGCTTTGAAACACCCCCTACATGATCCCCACTGCCTTGTAATTCAGGGCAGTGACACCACACTAAGGTGCCTGGGATTTGACACCAAGATCAGTTCCCACTGACACATTTATGTCTATCTGCCCATACTTCACTGATGTGTCCACAGGTCTTGGTTTCACAAGGCTCTTGGTAAAGGGAGGGAGTGGTTGGTTTTTTTAGATTTTTTGTGTTTTTGGTGGTGTTTTTTTCTTTGAGACTACCTAATCTCATATACAGTGATGGTAATACTTCTTAAATTGTACGTATACCCATGAGGGCACAGCATGACTCCGCTTCCATTCAGGGACCATGGCATGTCTGTACATTTTTCAATCTGTACTTTTTCTATGAAAGCCATATGATGGTTTTTAGAGGTTGGTTGTGGGTTTTGTTATTTTGTTGGGTTTTTTTCACTCTAGAAATTCCTGTACCCAGTAACCATCCTTGCTATGGAGTTAGCAGAACCAATGCTAGACCTGAATTTGAATTCAGGGCTCCCGGTGCTTTTGTAGAAGTGTACTGTGCCTGACCCTACTGTCGCTGTGCGTCTCTGAGTGGCCCTCGGAGTGTCCCAGCTGTGGCACAGGGACAGCGGGGGACACTCTCCCGAGCTCCAGGGCAGGCAGGAGGGCGGCCGAGGCTCTCGCCTTGGCGGGTGAGGCAATGGCACGATGGCAGCGGAAGGAGGAATGGACTTGGGACGGAGGTAGAAATCTGGATTTATTGCAGAGGTGGAATATACACATCAAGAGACCAGACGAGCGTCCGACCAAAGACCCTGAGGTTAACAGTGTAACAACTTATAAAGGGAGGAGGGAACAGGGGCGGGGTTGGACAGGGAGCCAATGGGGAAACACAGGGGTGTGGAAATTGGGAAGATGGGCACTTGGGAAAACCAATAGGGGCATTCTGGGGGAGGAACCCTGGTGCCTGAACCAATCACTTAACATCCTTGATGGAAGTTTCTAGGGGAAGGGATGGGCTGCCGAGTGACTGACAGGACACTGGGGAGGGGCTGAGGGAATGACTCAGCGATTATTGATGAGTCAGGGGGTGGAGCCAAGGGATTGACAGGAAGGAGGAGGGAGGAGGCAACATGGGCTGAACCATTATAGTAGGGGAGAACTGGGATAAACCAAGGTACAGAACTATTACAGTGAAAACATATAAAAACACAACACAACACCCTACCATCTGCCCAAATCTAAGAGTAGATGAAATGACAGATCTACCTTGAACATTGTCAAACCTGGGATCCAGTGATTTGTTGTGGTTTTTTTATTGAGCTTTTTCACTTAGAGTCCTGTAACAACAGCTATGTTCTCAAGGCTGTTGTAAGGAATAATGGCAAACGAAAGTAATTATAGTTGAAA
Source organism: Peucedramus taeniatus (assembly GCA_013400575.1). NCBI lineage: Eukaryota > Metazoa > Chordata > Aves > Passeriformes > Fringillidae > Peucedramus > Peucedramus taeniatus. Next base: position 39,844 of record WBNO01021101.1, on the reverse strand, counting down.
CATTTTCCATATTTCATACTGTATGATCTTTTTTCATATTAATATGACGTTTCTGTTTTCATTGGACAGAGTACAATGAGTTTAATACTTTTTTTATTAAATTCCATTTTTAATAATTAGAAAGAATTCCATTCTTTTCTCTGTAGTAAGTGCTTTAGTATACTGCTCACTGTTAGTTTGCAGAGGAAACACTGGGTGAATACTTACTGCTCAAATGAACAGGAAATAAAAAGTCCTTTTTTTAATTTGCTGCATGATATGATGTCCTGAATAGGAAGAGTCTGAGTATTATGAAAGGAGTGGCATCCTTGGTCAGCTGCAGAGCTAATAAGTAAGTTGTGATCTTCTATCACAATACCATGCACAGGAGCAAAGCTCAGATGTAATTGGGAAGGGTCTGTAGTAAATACAAACTTCTGGAGGATGCTTACAGCATTTTGGATACTAAAATATGGTGGTAGATGAGCTCCAGTCTTTTGTTGGAGTCATTCTTAAACTTGCTTTTGGGAATCTTGTGCAACTGCATTAATCCCTGCACACTGATCATGGTGCTCAGTATAGGGGATGTAAATGCTGCTGTGAGGTGTAATGGCCTTAGAAATATCTCACAGAGTGAAACTCACAAAGCAGTGCAAAATAGATATCTTTTCATGATGGAACATAAGTCTAAATCTAACAAGGTGCATGAATCATGTGTTATGTGATGTTAATCCTGGTAATAAGAACAATAGTAGGAATAACAAGCCAGTAGTTCATGAACAACAGTGCAGGAGTTTGAACTGGAAGATATTAACCTACCTACAAAGTAGCTGAGTGTTTGTATAGTTGATGCATTTCTTTTGCTTCTTGCCAATATATTAAGTGATTTCAAACACTTACTCAGGAAGCCAGCTGGAAAAGATGTTGGCCTAATGAAAGGTTTGTTCTTACTTAAGGGAAACTGTAGGTTTGGGTTTTTTTAGATGTGATCCATACTGGCAGGTGTTTGTGCCTTCACTGGAGAAAAAATATCATTACAACTGAATGAGGTGCAAAAGGCAGTTGATTTGTATATCTTACTGATTTCTTTATAATCTAAGAAATGTTTCAGTCTCTTATAATGCAGGAAATAACTCATTTAGACATGTATTTTTCTGAAATATAGGTACATATTAGACTGTGTTTCTTAACTGTACATTCTGATGCAAACAGTGATGAGGGAAATTCCCCAACTACATGCAGGTTCCTATTCAAAGGCATAATTATTTGTATTTTTCAGTCCCTAAAATACCACCTGTACAACATTGAGGTGCTGTGTGGACACAGGCAGGGAGAGCCTCTACAGCTCCACAGTGCTTAAAGAAATAAAGGGCAAATCAGCAATGGCAACAGTGCTTTTTTACCTATGAAGGAACTGAGGCAAAGGGATGTTAGGCAATTTATAGTCTGTCACAGACAAAACCTGAAAAAGCCTATGCTTCTTCCTCATTTTTATCTAATATAATGTCTAAATGTAACTGCTAGATTCACACCACTGAATTCCCACAGTTATCCTGTAGTATAAACAGCTCCTTCCAAGCTGTACATACTGAAGTCTTTCCTTCCGTTTCCTTTTCCTTTTCCTTTTCCTTTTCCTTTTCCTTTTCCTTTTCCTTTTCCTTTTCCTTTTCCTTTTCCCTTTCCTTTTCCTTTTCCAGAATTTAAAAGAAAAAAAAACCCAGTATTTTAACATTTATGCAGGAGATGAGAGGAATTATTGTGTTATTGTGGAGAAAGATTATCTGATTTGCTCATGTTTGTTGTTTTGAAACAAAACTGTGCTGCAACCATCTAGTCCAGAGGAAATAACATAGTGAAACAATAATTGCACAGCCCTGGATGAAATCCTAGCTCAGTAAAAGTCGATGGAAAAGCTCTTACAGATGGCAGTGAGACCTAAATTCAGCCCACTGGTTTCATTGCCATTGGAAAATTCATGCTGAAGGACATGACAGCTCTCCTGTGAGCTGACTGGCTTGTCCAGCAGTAAAGGAAAGTCAGAATGAGAATTTATGGGCTTCATCTGCTTTACAAGGGTTGCTTTCCCCATTCTTGATATTTAAGCTAAAATCAGAATAAAGTGTAGATTTTTCAGTTAGTTACTCAGAAATTTATGGTTATGTTTTACCAACTTTATTTACAGAAACTTGTATAGCTCAGGTGGACTAAAACTGCGAAGTTGCCCATATGTACATACATATGTTATACACACACATAGAGATCCTACACTTATATTCTACCAGCTTTATTTATCAAAGTTTTTATGGCTCAGGTGGCCTAACTAGAAAGTGTTAAGCCACACATTACGCCTGTTATGACATTCCTTTTAGATACGTATAGATCCTTCAAAATAACATTCTTAAATTACAAGTTCTGGGGGTTTTTTTTGTTGTTTGAATTTCTAAATTCTGTTAATATCCATCCAGATCAAATGTTTCTTGTCAGACCTGTTAAACAAATTTGAGTTTCATTATTGACTTTAAGCACACATTGTATTTCCTTGCAAGGATTATAACCCAGCATAGCTCCTCAATGTCTTACTCAATGCAGTTTTGTGTCCTGTACTACATATTAAACACCATAGTTCCAACAGTCAAAAGATGGCTAATTATTATTAGATAAGGAACATAAAACTAGCTGAAGAACTTCAAATCACTTATCCACAGCTGGAAAATCCTACTTCCAGCTATGTTGGACTAATAATATTAGCTCATAATCTAGTAATAAATGCGTGATTTGTGTGAAAAAATTATGAACTTTGAGTTAATGGTGCAATTTCAGACTATTTGAAAAGTGTTTTCAGCTTCATTTTCAGTTATAATTGACCCACTGATGAAGCAAGATCATCACACTATGGACAAGATCATCACTACAGCAAAGTTGCTGTAGCTTCATTGACATCAAATGGCGAATTTAGAGAGGACACAAATCGAGCTTGTAGACTCTAAAAACACAAAATAAAAGTCACTGCCAGACCAAATAATTTCAAAATTGAAAAGAGAGGACTGCTCAAAGTAATGTCAACCATCTGGAAGAGAGACTGCATAGAAACAAACAAAAAAAAAAGTCTCTGTCCAAGTTTTCAACTTTTCCAAAAAATAAGAACATTGGCAGGAGTTCAAACAAGAAGGCTGTGAAATGAACTGATAACTAGTCAATGCCACACACACCATGGCAAAGAAATGCAGTAAGATACTGCAACCAGCAATAAATGGACAGAGTTGTAGGCAGATGGTCAAGAATATGGGAAAGGAGGAGACTGGTAAAGATATCTGCCTGATAAAGCAAGTAGTAATAAGCAAAATCAGTCTTTTTGTTTACAGTAGCCACTACTGGCTTGGTGAGTTTTGCTTGTGGATTAACTGTAGCTGAGAAAGCATTTGTGAATGCTCAGTACAGGAAAAAAAAAAAAACAAACCTGTTTTGTCTGGCGTCTTCAGGATGCCTCCCAATTCATAGACATTTAGAGCTTCAGAAGTGATCACCTGTTCAAGGAGATGGATCACAATCTGATTAATGCCAGGTTAGAAATTAGACTTTTGCCCTCTTCTGCCTGTTGCCAGGTTGTGTGTTGTATGGAAAGGCTGTGTGTTGTGGGGAGATGGATTAAAAGAACTGGAAAGGAGCCTCTAGGGTTACCAGTCTGTGACTATGCACAGGTGGCTGGCTGTGTGACTCTGAGGAAATAACTCTTTTCCTTGAAGGTAGTCACTTAAAAGGGCTGTTGCCAATCATAACTATGATCATTTGGGGCATTTTAATGCAGGTCAAGGTAAATAAAGAAATTATTTAAATATAGGCAGATTACTGGCAGTAGCACTTTGCCAAAATGCAGCAGATCTTTTTCATGCTTGCACATGCTCTCTTGCTCACACAGATTGCTGGGTCTCAAGAGGACAGTCCTGGATTGCCTTCACCCTCTGAGACAGCCAACATTTGGGATACCCTTTGGCTAAATTAAGGTGAAACAACACCAAATGATAAATTTGAAAGTTTTAGTTGTGACATTTAAGCCTTAAACTTTCTGATAGGTTGAATGGCCATTATAGCAGCAATTTTAACATTTCTGAATAGCCCGTGGCAGCAGGAAATTAAACTTTCAATGAGAGGAAGAAAGGAAGAAGGAAAGATAGGAAAACAGGGGTAGAGAAAAAGATCTGGATCACCACCCAGGGCTCCAGCAGTGTCTCTGTTCTGGATTCTTTGGATGGTGGGTGTATGCCCCACCCTCACAGGTGCACTATTTGTAGAATAGTCCTTGTGCAGGCACATTTTTTAGTTCTCAGACTTCTCAGAAAGTGTCTGGGGGGGTGGGTCTTGTGGTCTCAGCCTCCCTCCCTCTTGTCAGAGACACAAGTGTAATGCTGCCTCAAACTTGGTTTTGGAGACAGTTACCCAAGATAAGGAAGTTGGTCCCTGAAAAGCTCTATCCTGCCTCCATAAGATCCTCTTTTCTCTGCACCTTATCTCGTTGGCATGGTAACATTTCTTTTCTTGTCTGCCAAGTGTTTGAGACATTAACTCTTTCACGTTTTCAGTCTCCCACACCACTCCATGGCTCAGTCAGTCTAATCTCATTTCTGTAAAGCTCATCTTTTCCTAGGATGGTGATCCCTACAAACAAAGTGGAAAAGAAGCTGAAGAGTGTAGGCAATTAGTTATACATTGTGCTGCTGCCAAGCCAGTCATCAGAATAAAGCCCCATTCTATAACATAAGCCAAATGTTCACCAACCCCATTCCCCATCCTGTGAATCTCAATGGTCTCAGTGAGAAGTTGAACCTCTGACACTGAATAAGGAGATATAGTATAAGACATACAATATTTAATAAATAAATCACTTTGTGTGGCCCAGCCAATAAACATTACATTTGAACAATAATTTCTTCTACCCTTATCAGATTTTAATCTACAAAGGGTGATCCTTTGGCTCAATTGCATTAGGGATTCCTGCATTGGGATTTCCATCTCCTCAAGCTCCTTAACAGAATTTCTCTTTTGTGCTTAATTCCACTCCCGAATGGTGAATGTTGTTCCCACAGGATTGATCATGTTGCCACCAGTTGATTGGGTGCAGAAAATGATTTGGTGCAGGTGATTTGGCAGTCTGCAGTCTCTGCTAAGTTATCCATTTGGCAGCAAGCTGACTGGAAGGGTTCTCTGTCCCATTCCCTAGTTATTATTGTAAAGCCTGAACGAAGTCTTGCAAGGACTTAACAATTTTGCTTTCTGGCTGTTGGTTCACGTGCCTGTTGTGCTGGGCAGTGACTAAGGTAGCCCCCACACAGACTGATGCTTTTCCTTTTCATGTGTTTATTTTCATGTCAGTATGGGTGTGGGGGTTGTTGTTAATTATATGCTCTAGTTTGAAGCAAACCTGGCCATTTTGGCTGTTTGAACATTATTTGCAATTTTTGTATTGGAGCTTCTCATGCCATGGCCTATGGAAAATAATTTCTGCCTGGAGCACTCAAATGAGTGCAAGATCCTGGACTGGCTTTGTTGCAGCACATAAGGTGGGCAGTGCTACTTTTGGAATGCTCATGACATGGCAGTAATTAGCCTCTGTTAATTGGAGAAATATTGCTTGACTTAGCTCTGTGATGTCTTTCACAGCCTATAAGCAACATTTCTTCTTCAAGAGATGTTTCTGAAATGTGAAGAAGCTCAAGCATTGACAGAAAATGCAATGAGTCAGTCATGACTGTTACTCATAAATTATGTGACCGACATCTAAAGTAAAATTCTGCATAAATTTTTTTGTCTGAAATAATATGTCTAGAAGTGACATTTGCCCTTTAGATATACAGATACAAATAAAGGGTAAATTAATCATAGTGAATGAGTCATTTTAAAGATTACAAGCTTCCACAGTATTGTTATTATGAAAGTTTTGTTCCCTGAAGATGCTCTATACCTGATAAGGTTTTAGGAATTTAATTGAAAAAGTTTAATAAAGAATTAAAATTATCATGTGGCCTTTTGCAGAAATACAAATGAACTAAGAGATTCTTTGTAAAAGAAGCTAAGGTGAATAGTATGTTAGTACTCCTTTGAATGCCATATCAAGTTCTTGCTATTGTTAATAAAATTATGGTTGGTTTACTGGATGGAATGATTTTTAAATAAATAGCTTTGTGCAGATATTACAAAGATTTCAATATCACTGTTTCACAGTGTTGAGATAATGGGAAAGAAGATACACTTAAAGGTCATTGTTTATGCTGCAGTTATATGCCTTGCAATGCCTGAATGATGATTTTAAAAGAGTAACTGAATACTTATAACTTGCAGGATTAATATTCTTTCAGATGCTGACAAACATACACCTAGGTAGATAATAAAAATTATTCCTTTTTTTCTTTTAATGTGTTTTTTCATATAAATACAACATATAGTGCATTCAGCTGTGGCTCATGAATAAATCTCAAAGATACACAAGAAATCAGAGCATTCAAATCTGATTTTCAACTGAAGGGCAGAAAGTTTTAGTTGAATTTCTTTAGTCCATGGGAAGAGGTGGTTTCATTTAACCCCTTCTCTGTTAAAAATACTTGCCCAAGCTATCAGTGTAGAAAATATGGGGAGAGACTGTCCTAGGCACCCAAGAGAGTTAGCATTTAGCTCCCACACTTAAACATGGAGTAAAGCCTATTGACTTGCTAACAGAACTTCCTTGGTCTTAAAGATCCAGCAGAGCTGTGTTCCACATCCTTCACTGGATGTGAAGGATCCTTTATCTATTCCACTTTTTTGTGTGTGAAGATGTCAAGAGATTTAGTCTGCCGTTACACTCCAACACCACAACACTTCCACGATATACCTTTACAATTTCATTGCATTTCACCTTTGTATTCTTAGCAATGATCCCGTCTCTTTCTTCTTGATAATTTACCCAACTTTGTTCAGGTGAGTTTCTCTGAGATTTTTATAGTAAATTCTTGTGGTTTTCTATAATATTCTTCCATGTCTCAAAGACAAAGTGTGCAAGAGAAGGTTTTAAGTCTCCTCATAGGTGTGATAGGTCTGCAAGAGGTTTTTGGTCTCTTTTGTTTCTTGTAGTATGATGAGGATCTCAAAGGTATATGAAATCTGTGCAAGATTTCTCTTCTGAGATCAGGGACAGCTCATAATCATTATTATGTCTTTAATACACTTTTTCCCTCTGAGGGAAATTATTTTCTGAACTTTCACATGGACTACCCACTCCTTTTTTAGGATTATGTCTTGGGTGGTTGCCAGTTGCAGCATAGTAGAAATAAATGTACTGTGGCCTTAATTTTATGATTAATATTCCTATGAGGCCTGAAATTAAGCAGTGGATGCAGGCTTCAATTGCTTATGTATAGACATAAGTTGAAATAATGCCCTTGGGGACTCTGAGGATGAACATATGTAAAAATAGAGTTTTGTATATTATTAATTGGGACAAGTAGATTAATATAAGAGAAAAAGGGAAAATTTGAAAGGTGAGAAAATAAATACAGTGTGACTCCTCATTAACTTATCAGCAGGAAGACATCAATACCTTCCCTCCCAGTCCTGATGTTCCACCAGGATGCAGGGCTGAGGCTGCACAGTCTCCAAGCAGTGAGCAGTTTATAATGGGTGTTATTGTCTGCACTTTGCAGGCTTCTGGGTCTTGATATGACCTAAAAGGTACAAGGTGCCATGTCAAATGGCAGAGTTTTCATCAAAATCCTTTTAATCTTAAGGAGCTCTGGACTTCTGCCAGCTCTCTCTAGAAGAGGCCCTTTCAGCCAACAGGGGGCACAGACACGATCAACTAATGGATATATCTATATTGCATCTTAATATTAAGATACTATTTTAAATCATTTTAAGTCCCTTTAGGTTTTTTAGTCTTTCAATAAAAGAAGGAGGGAAATCCTATATCACCAGCACATTGTTGCAGTTTTGAAATAAATATTCCCTCATGACCTGAAATGGGAACTCAGCTATTCCCAGGTACTGTAGGACCACAGAAAGTATAGAAAGATGGATATGGATATTTCAGAATGCTGTTAAACAATATTGTTAGAGCTGTTCAATCTTCTTGGTTTACTGGGATTTGTAACCAGGCTTAACCTTTCCTAATGTATGTTAATTTATAGGTGCAAGAGGATTAGCTCAAATATTTAAGCTCCCCATTTTCTTCTTCTGTATCAATCCTGATTTGGCCAACAAACATTGAGCAGTGCAACATTTAACAGTTAGCTTTGATAGCTTTTATTGTGCAAAACACCTTTATACTTGTTCTTTTTTGGTATGGTACAGAATTCTAAAGTACATAGACTCTGTCTGCCTGTCTATAGGCAGATTACTGATATTAAATGTCCTAAATCCTATTCTAGTAAAATGGTTTCAGCCTGCTGAGTATTTATCTATATTATTTTTTTAAACCTAGAGAATGAGAGGTTCATGCAATGCAATAATGACTTGCTATAATTTTAGTCGGCACATGCTTTGGTAGAGTGTTTAAGGGAAGGAACATAGAAAAATAAAAATAGATTTTTAAAATTAATCTGATTAGTCTTGTTTCAGTATATACAATAAATGCAATGCCATCACATTTTAGAAGCTAAGTGGTATTTTCAATCATATATAGAATATTTTTTGCAGAGTAGTTGAAAGCTCTTTAGCTATGGCATTTAACAACATTATAATGGCTTTATTTATAAAGGATATAGTGTTTTTATCTTCATGCTAGAATGGTTGTCTGGGTCCTTTGCTCATTTACAAAAGACTCTACTTATTAAGGTGTACAGTGAATTTCTGTGTTGTCACTTTCGCAAGGTGTAGCAAAGGGGGAGAAAATTCCTAACCCTATATTACTTGTAATGGGATTTACTTTGTAATTTATATGTTTTCAGATGAGGAAATTGAAATAAACCATAAAATGTGATCCTCTAAGTTTTCAGTTACTAATTTTCTTTAAAGTAGTTCTGAAATTCTTCCAAGCATTTTGTATTCTTAGCTACTGAAAATCACAACTAAGTCATCACAGGGTTATGTGTGAGCAACATATGTATAAATGACTGTAGTGTACATCTAAATGTGCCATTCATATGCCCAGATATGGCTCAGAAGTCTATGCCTGCTTATTTATAATGAATACATGCTCAGGCAGTAAAGATTAAAACTGATTATGCACATGCTGTCAGTACTAATATTTGTACTTAATTTGATTTACAGTACACCAAATAATAAACCTAAAATTATAAAAAAGTTATATGTACAGCTATTAATATGCTCTTTTAAATATACCTTTTTCATTTTTAAAAAGCATACTGACTGAGTTTTAATGTTGGTAAAGCAGGTGAAAGACATGGAAAGCTAAGGTAAAAAGCAGTGAATACTCTTATTTAGCAGTAATATAGATTGCTTTCACAGTCCTTTGTTTGAGCCCATTGTGATATCATGTATTTCAAGAGATGAAAAGAAGTCTAGGTACAATTAATTACTATGAACTGAAAGCATCAATTAAGAAGTATCCAGTCCTTGGTAATGGAAATGAGTGATGGGAAAGTAGTGAAAAGAGGTTTGCATGTTTGTTATCCTTTGATGTCAGCCCCTCATCACTGGGGAGGAGCCTGTGCTGTAAGGTGTCACACAAGGTGTCACAGGTGGATTTAGCTGTGCAGTTTCAGAGGATGCCAGCACGGTGCTGGAAGGGATTCCCTCGGGGTGAGTGTCCCTGGGGCTCACACTGAGGGACCCTGCTCTCACAGCACAGCTGTGCCCAGCTGGAGCTGTGCTGCCACGGCCAGGCTCTGCCAATCCTGGCACCAAAACCTCCACCTTAGGCTGGCTCGTTCCTCTGCATATCAGCTCCAGACCATGGCACCTGCACTGTGAAAATCTCTGGCTGTTTGCCAAACCAGGGAGTGTAAAAGAAGGGGCCAGTCTGGGGGAGTGGAGCTCAACTCCCCAAACTGGGGTCACAGGTGGTGCCATGTGAAAAGCAAGGTGGGTGTTTTCCTGTCCCCAAGAAAAACCCCTGGGCACCCCTCCTGTCCCAGGGGCAATGGGAAGGGACCTGGCTCTGCAGAGCAGGGGTGTTTTCATCCATCACAGTCTAATCTACTCCCTACAAATTTAAAATACCTACAAAAAGCACCTTGGAGATCCCAGAAGCTCCCAGTATAGTAGCAAATCTCCTAGGGCAGAATGCTCAACAAAAAGAATGAGAAAATAAATTTATCATTTCAATATCCATTAGTGGCTATCTGTGCTGCTGTACACACATTAATAATAAAAAAAAAATGTTAGGCTTATAAAATAAGGCATCTGCACATTTCTGAAATATATTCATTCTGTTATCAGTACCCAAACTTTATGATAGATCATCATGTAATTTCCTGAGTATGCTGTTCCTTAGCTGGAGCACATATATACATCTGCCATTAACAGGAAATAAATATGTGCCATTTTGGCATTAAGATTCATGTCCCAACATGATATCAGATATTTTTTAATTTTTTAACTGATACCTTCAGTAAACCAGAATGCCTAAGGACTTGGATGATCAGATAACTGTTAGAAGCACATGGAATGAAAATGCTTTTCCTTTCAGTGTCTCACCACCATCTGGTACATTCTTTAGAGTGGCATTATTTCTACAGACTATTAATAGGAGCTACACACCATCTTGAGCTGTTTCTAAATAATTAACTCCAAAAGTCATATTCTTGGCTATATATTTGATACTTTTTTTTTCCTCCTCAGACTGAAACTGTTGTATCTTCATTTTTTTTTCTTATCTTTTCTTGTCTATATAATGGTACTTCAAGCTGCTGTGTTGGAGTTTCTTAAAAACCAAAACAAGAAAAACCCAAAACCCAGTCCCCAACAGAACAAACAAATAATCCTCCTATTGTATTAAAGAGCAATATAGTTTATAAATAACAATGAGTTTTCCTTGTTTTTATTCAAATTATTGGACTGTGTGTGATTAATTTATTACTACTGTGAAATAAGTTTACTTTTTCAATACTTTTCTTTATCAGTCAATTCCATTAGGATTTCCTAACAGTATTTCCTCAAAGTTTCAACTTTTCATATCTATATATGCACACACCTTGCAATGCCTTGCAGAAGAGATTGTTCAGGATGTAAAATCAGAATAAAGTAAGGATTTCTTTGTTGGTTTTTGGGTTTTTTTTTATACAAATAGATTAAAAGAAAAGATCTTTCACACTTTTGTTCAAGGTACTTAATGTCTTTTTACTCTTCATATTTTGTGCCCTTTCCCTGAATTATTTAGTGGCTTAGTCACGTGGTGCGAGATTGTTTTATTGCAAAGGAGGCAGCTCCCCATGAGACAGATTTGAAGAAATTTTATTTCCCTTTTTGAACTGTATATCTGCTTGTGTCGATTGAAAAATGTGTGCCTCAATTTGTATACATGAATTTATTTTCAGTTCCTCAAAGATTGATTTTATGAAGCTAGAAAATAATATTATGGATTATAAACATTTTATAAATGTCTGTCCAGAGTTCTACTGTAAAATACCAGTAGATTAAAAGGTGCATGGTAGACCTTTGTGAAATAAGTTCTAAATATGTAGGATTCTTTATTTTTTGGGCATTAGTGGCCACATAATTTGAATACTCTAATACATTTTTGGAGTGATTCTATCTCTGTTAAGGTTTAATAATTCACAGTTTTTACTACCCTTGCCTAATAAATAAAAGTATGATTACTATTATTAAAAAATAATAAAGTAGAAATTCATAAAAGCAGCAGAACTGACATAAATTAACGAATAAAGGCCACTTTTTCTTCTTACAGGAAAGTTATTTTTTAATCATCTTTGCACATTACTGTCAGTGTGCCCATTGACATCAAGTATTACACTCCATAGTAATGATCTGAGTCCTCTATTACTCATAAAAAAAATCAGTGTCCAAGCTGTTGAAACAATTATCCCACTACAGAAGCTTCTTATGTTCCCAGAAAATCTTTTAAGAGATGGTTGTTAGGAAAGCAAACAAAGACAGTTTCACATGCTCGTGGAACACCATAGAATTGGCAGGGATATTAACAGCTCAGCATGATTCATTTGTCCTTCTTGAGTGCTCCAAATCCATCACTCCACATGACGAAATTCACATTTTTATTGGATTTCTGCTTCTTGTAGAAAAGCTACATTTCCATTTTTAATAGATTTTCAGTTTTCAGAATGACTTAATTTTTCGTTATTGCCAATCACCTAGCAATTCTGCACAAGCAGTGTAAATCTTATTAGTTTGTTTTTGTAACAGTATATGGACATGAATGCAGGTTGCTGAGCAAAATGAAAGAGGTCTAATTAACCAGACAGTTAATTGCTAGGACAACACCAATCCTTCGTTTGAAGCAATAACATTTACATAATACAGCAATTCCAATTTTTGATCTGAAAGAAATAGTGGGAGCTCTTATTAAATGGTGGAGCTGCAGGAGCCCATCCTAAGCTCATTCTCATTAAGGTAAATAGAAGTTTTCTAAATATTTGAGTAAAATCTGAATCACACAGGAGCAGTTATGGTTACTATTGGGATGTACTTACCAGATAGACAGAGCTCTATTGCTAAAGCTGTCCAAAGCAGTCTACACTAATAAATATGTAGATTTTGCAGTGTAATAAAATTTTCTGGTCCTTTTACTGTTTCCAAACAGAAATTGTTAGTCTTTAAACCCAAAGACAGAATTAATTAAAACAATAAAATCTATAATTTAGACTGTTTTGATCCAGTAGAACTCAGCCCTGAAGAATGCCTAAATAATGCAAGGGGTACTTTCCACAGAAAGTTATTGACTTTTAATTTGGCTTCTCTTTTGTCTGGAAGGGGATGCAGGAAAGAAACATCTTCAGCTGTCTGAACTGAGGTGTCTAGTCCAGAGTCCTGCCATAATCAATATAGAGTGGGTGGTGCATTGTTAAAGCAAATGCCACCATGGATAAGGGGGAGTGAAATGCAGTCACAGATTATCCCTGCTTAGGACAATTTGCATTTTTTTTTCTATCTCTTGAATGCAAAGATTTTTTAAGAGAGTTTGGACAACTAATCAAGACTAATTACCTGGATTACCTCTTTAAAGTGAACTGAGGTCATCTTTTAGGAGCAAGAGGTTGCTATTGACACCTAAAATCCCAAGCAATTGAGTTTGGTGGAAGAGCTACAATTCCCACGGTTGTCTTCCTCCTGCTCTGCTGACCCAGAGGATCACTCAGACAGTAACTGCTCACTCCTCCTGGCCTTGACAAACAGGATCATTCATGAGCCATTCCTTGAGGCTCAAGTAAAGAGGAAGAAAAATTTGCATTTAGGATCATGACTATTAAATGAATTTGGTACCTATGCTCTCAAGGTATTAGCTCATGCTTTCAGATTCAAAGGAAGTTGTAAGAAATGTGCCCAAGTGCCAGTGTTCTTTACAGGTTCACTAGATGAAATCTGTAGTCTTCAGCCCCTCCTTTTAAAGTGTTTTTTTTCTACTTTGACCAGACCTTAGCTTGCATGTGAAATTGTGATTCCTATCCCACATCCCATAGCCTCCACTGAGGCTGGCTCAGGTAGTCTGGTTTGCATCCTTCTCCAGCAGGAGTTACACATTATTTCTGTTCACCATTAGGTAGCCTTTATGCAAATTCTTGTGGGCACAGGGGCCAGCTGAAGCTGCTCATGCTAAACATGCTGTTGTCCCTATTTTACAAGACACTCCTGACTCTAAGCAGGTTTGATTCCATATATTTCTAACTTCATTTGCATCTCAATAGTATCACCCCCATGTGTTTGCACATTTCTATTCTTAAGGCTTGTCATCTGAATGCTACCTTTTCTCCCACTCCAAGCTCTTACACAGCAATACTTGTTGGCATCTCGTGATCTACTGAGCATTAATATTCTGCAAGGCACCATGGGGGTTGTGCTTCACTGAGCACGTTTTCACCTGAAAGCAGTTTTTTAATATAAACATTTGCTTAATATTCTGTACATTTAGAGTATTTTATCTGCATCGGTGCTTTACTGAAAGTAATTTAAATTCAATGGGAACTGATTATGCATAAAGAATCAACCCCTTTCATAGTAGTTTTAATAATATACATATAGATTATAAAATGCATCTGCCCAGTTGGAAGAATATTTTGTGTGGATAAATCCATGTCCAAGCATTTAATCTGTTTCTACATGAGCACTGGATTGTGTATTTAAGGGACTCTTCTGCACAGCATTGTGATGTGCAGCTTTTTAAAGTTTAATTATGAGGCATCTGTTACATAATAATTTTTTTTATTATAATAGTAAGCTATTAAAATAAATAGTGTCTCACAAAAGAACTATTTAGCTCTTTGCTGCAATAAACAAGCACTTTTGAGAGAGACATACCCCTTGCACAGTCCTAGAATTGTCTCCTTGTGATGGCAGTCTGATCTCACAGGTCTTTTGGAGCACACTTGCCCTTGCTGGTTTTGAGTTGATGCTGTGTGCAAGAAATTGTTGTGGATGCCTTGCACATTTGGGCTGTATGTGCTTCATGTGGTTTATGTGTGGCTGCTGAAACGTGTTCATCCACTTTTCCTCCTTCTCTCTTAGGTTAGACACAGCTCTTTGGATAGAAGGACCTAAACCAAAAATGTCTTTCAGTCCCTGTTGACTACAGATACTTCCTGAAAAAATAAACTGAGCACCTAAAGCATCTGTAGGGCTGAAATTAAGTAGCATGGAACACAAATCAGTACTTTGCTTACCTTGTATGGTCCTGTGCTGCTGCCCTAAACCTGGAGTACTACTGGATATTAAATAAATAGCCTGATCTTCAGATAGGGTGAGACCTCCAGAACCTCTAAATTACAAGTTTTATTTTTGATTCATATAGCTTTTGAAAATAATGCAAAGCTAATACAGGATGTGGTTCCTAAATTTAAGTATTTGAAGTTTGAAATTTGAGATTCTCTTTGTCATATTGCCCATGAAGTAGAGTTAATAAATACTTAAATACTTTAGACAGAGGTGTATTATTAATGTTCATTTATAATTAATGTTTACACAGTTTTTTAAGATTTAAAGTGACATACAACTATTAAATATCACAATCATGGCAGCTTTACTAATGAAAAAGGATTACTTGAACATTAGAAGAAGCCTATATTTATCCTTTCATTGTATAGTTTCATCACTGTAAATTTTAGGAAGTTTGTTTTAATGGTGCCCCAGTTGTTTAATGTGTTAAACTATAGTGGTTAATTTCCTAGCATTTTGAGCATATTTTTAGTTAGAAATAAACTGACTCATAACTGATACTAAACTCAGGAAAAGGAAATTTTATTAATGTACCCAACTTTAAAATCAGTCTAGATTTGTTACCCATTGAAGGGGATCAGCTATGAGTCTTCATATCTTAATGTTAGTCCAAGTTCTTGGGTATACTATTTTTATTTTCCTTTTCCATCTTCTGTAAAGGAAATAAGTTGACTGATACTTATGTAAACTGAACTATATGTTTTCACTGAGTAACATATATTTCTTGAGAAATGCATTCCCAGTTTAGTTTTGGAATTCTTTTTTTCTTTGGCATATGGTTATCTTGTCATAAATAATTACCTTATTGTCTTATCTAGGAAAAAAATCCCTGTTAATCTCTGATGCACAATAGAAAAGTTGTATTTTGTGTCCAGATGAACACTGAAGGTATTCTACACAGAGTTACCAGAGAGCCCCTGATGAGGACAAGGTCAGAGTTTCTCTTGTACCACTACTTGTTGGTGGTGAGTTGGCAGAATGACAGGATTAAGCCAAGAAAGCAGTTTTAATTCAACATGTAAGTTTTAAAAGCAGGCAAATTCCAGCTCTGTACGTAGGAGCTTTGAGCTGAACACCTCTGGACATTCTGCAGATTCATTTGCATCCATTTTCTTCATGCTGTGTTCAAGAGACTTTCTTCTCTTCTGAACAAGAAGCCGGAGGATGAAGTGAAAATGCATTTTCACAAGTCTGATTTAGAATCATATTAGAAATTTAGGGACTTTACTCATCTTCTGAGATTCACCAGGTTCAGATATGCTCTTTGTGTAACAAAAGAGATTTTCTTATTTATTTGCTGTCTGAGCCAAACCTGACATAAAGCACTGACTAAAAGCTGTAGCTCAAAACGTTATGCAAATAGTGCAAAATAACTGCAAAAATGTGGAATTCCTCATCTCCGGGAAAAAAATCTAAACCAAAACCTCAGATTTCTTTAGAACCTCCTATTGTGTACTTTTTACTGTTATTTATTCTATAGCCATTAGCTCTTTTCCTTTCATATGATAGTGTTGGCTGAAAATGAATTTAATATTAGTCTTTATTGCACTGGGGGAAAATGACATAGTGTTAAAAATGTGAGAAAACACACAAAATGTAAATACAAGAAACATTTTATGTTGCAGCAAAGGATGAATATAATCGTGCAAATGAATGATGCTCAGTTTCTTGCCTGTAACATTGTCCCACACAGTTCAGATATTCACATACACATTGTCATTCTCTGATTTGAAAAAAAATACACAGAACTATTCCAGGATTAACAAAATCATTTATGGCATCCATAGGTTCAGGCCTGGATAGAATTTTTTTTAGATAAAGTTTTCTTTAATCAGGGTTTTATATATTTCCTATATGTCTGGTGGGAAGGAAACAGCCTGTAGTGTGGGGTGATGATGTGCTGGATCAGCTCAGTCAGTGTGGGCTGCTCTGACCCTGTATCCCTGTTCTGTCACATGTATCTTGCAGGCTGCAGTACATTTGATGGATCTACACCTACTCTAGTATTGATTGCAAAAACTATTCCAACTCACCAGTGTGTAGGAGAAGGCTATTTATTGAGGCTATTGGCCTTTTCACACTAACTACTTGTTTTGCTAATTAATTTGCATAGCTTCCATCAATATTTCCATGAGAATTGCAAACCTAATTATTGCATTTCACTAAGATAAAATGTAGGGTCTGTTTCTTATGAAGTACCTTGTCTGGTTTTAAGGGAAGAGTTCAGTTCACTGTAATCCAATTGTCTTCTCGAAACAATGTTTTAACAGTTTTTTAATGTTTATGTGCATATGAGGGCTAACTGCTACTTAATACTGTTGCAAAAAAATATCTAAGAACTAAGGACCACTTGATGGACTAACCTTTCTATTTAGGTCAAAGATACGTTCTGTAAAGAAAATATTTAGCTATTTTCATTCTAAGAGGCTGCTAGATTCATTTTCTGAAAGAAATGCAGTTAAGCTTCATTCTCAAGGCTTAAATCCACTTTTTAAGACAAGAAGCAAATTCTAATCTCAGTATGAATCCAGAGTAATATTACTGAAGACACAGATAATGACCACAAAATGTTGTTTTGTGAGAAAGCAAAACCTGGCCATCGAACATTAGGCAACATTCAGGTGTATGCCTGTATTTTGTGCATTTTTTTTCCCATATATAAGCAGAGAATTCATGGATGGGCAGTGCCAAATAGCTCATTAGTCATGTGTATGCACACATCAACTAGCTTGACCTCCAAGCACAGTTGTTTGCACAAACTTAATGCATGCTCACAGATGCTTGTGACCTGATTACTGAGCCCACGAGCATAATGCACTTACAGGCTGTCATGACTAGAGAAAACTGTAAAGTCATTCCAGCAGTAAAAACTGCCTGATTTCTTCCTTTTCTACAGGGAAACAACAGGGGTTTAATTCAATTTCACCTTTAGTTACAACATAAGCTTTGCACAAGAAGGTGATGAGGTGGGTTTGTTTTTAGCAGTGTTTGTTGGTTTAGGCTCAATGTACAAAATGTTGTTAGTTTGTTGTGGTGGTTTTAGGCTGGGTTGGTTTTGTTTGGGGTTTTTTTTTGCAAGTGAGCAGTTAATGGTTTAGAGTTAGGAGAAATAGGGTTTGTGGTTTTTTAAAAACCTCTACATACAGCACAATGAGAAGACTGACACCTAGAATTATATTTTAAAGAAGTAGGAGGAAGAATAAAATATTTATGTGTAGAACCATGAACAGGTTCCAGTGTAATGAGTGGAACTTTGATATTGCAATATATACTCAGAAACTTAAATATTCTTTTATGAAAATGATAAAAATGCTGTGACCACACAAAAGGCTGCTTTTCTTACATTAGCTGAAAAAAGTACTTATACTTGCTTATATCTTGTGCACAGGTATAAGAATTTGGTAAGATAAAATATTAAATCATGAAAGTGTCTTTAAGACTATTATTTGTCTGCCACAGATAAATAAAAGGATGAATGCAAGCTTCATTCTAAAAATAAACTTTGTTTTTCACAATCATAAAATAATCAGATCATATATGGTGTTTTGGTATTTTGGGGGCTTGTAAAATCAGTTTTTTTAGTAGCAAAACAGCTAGAGATAGGAAGAAAAATGCTTGCATGAGGAAATCCCTCTGGAATACACCACAGAGGTAACACTTGTTGAACCCAGGAAAGAAAAAAGATATCATGAACATTTCAAAACAAAATAGGGAAATGAGGGAAAAGGAGGGAAATGAGGTAGAGGACCAAGGAAAATTTGTGGAGCCAGTTTTTTACTGCTTTGGAGCCATCACAAACCATTGCAGGAATTCAGAGGAGCATTTATGAAACCAAGTTCTAAAGAAAGAACATGTTAAGAGCCAGATTCTGCCACTTTTTGAAACGTGACTTCTTTCTTGTGGCCCTGTATAACCCAGCAAAAGTGCAGCCAAGCACCATTAAACATGCAGTAATATCCAAGTGTCTGAGCTTAAGTTACTCATTTGCTATGGAAATTTCCTCTGAATCTATCAGTGTGAGTCAGGAACCTGCCCTGTGATGAAAAACAGCAAACCAGATTGGACAGGAAAGGAAAGATTGAAGTATTTGAGACAGCACTCAAGGCTTTGAGTAGTCCCAGGCTCTTTATACATTTTTTGTCTGGCCTTACTCTTATAGTGCAGACAAATAATGGCCCTTTGTTCAGAGCTGTTGCTTCACACAGTTTAATGATGGGAGTGAAATCCCCTTTTTCTTTCCTGTGCAGGTCTGTCCCATGCAGGCAGACTCAGAGAACTTTGTAAAGTTCTCTCAAAGGGAAATTGTTTACTGGATTTAATTTTTTGGTATTGTTAGGCTTGCTGGAAATGCTGAAGAAACCAAGCCTTGTAAAATCCATACCAGACAGATGGAAGTAGCTTTTCAGTGTGCAGCAGATACACCTTGTCAGGTAATGAAAGAAACAAACTTAAAAGGCAGAATCAAGTGTTGAGTGAGCTTTTGGGACCATCACTTATTTAGTGGACATAAAAGGAGGAAATAATGCAGTACATTTCCCAGCTCTTTGGGGATATGTACTCCTTACTGTTAGTGTGATATCTGACATTAAATGTATTCCATTTTCTGTTGATAGAAAGAGAAGGTAATGCAAGTACATCAAAATAGTGTTTGTGCTGTGAGTAATTCTCATGGTACCCATAATGATGCAGGAATGAAAGCAACTATCATAGAATCATTGGGGTTGTAAAAGACCTCTAAGGTCATTGATACACTTTTGAACACTTCCAGGGACAGTGATTCCACCACTTCCCTGAGCAGCCTATTCCAACCACACCATCCTTTCAGTGAAGAAATTTTTCCTAATATCTAATCTAAACTTTCTCTGGAGGAACTTGAGGCCATTTCCTCTTGTCCTGTCCTTTTTACCTGAGAAAAGAGTCCAAACCTCACCTGGCACCTCTCATTGCAGCCCTACTCTCTCTTTATTTATGTTAATCTGTTAAACTCTTGGGCTAGACATAAACTAAGCCACTTTGGTTTCATTGCAGTCATAAATGGAAATGAAAGCAGACAAAGTTTAAGTGGCCTTAAAATTAATAGATTTTTGCCATTATTCCAATCTCTACAAGAATACAGGAACATTTTGTTGCTGCATTTTTGAATAGTGGTAATTATTTCTAAATTGAATGTTAAAGGAAATGATGACTTCACTTCACTTGCTCTATTAGCATAGAATCATAGAATGGTTTTGCTTGGAAGGAACTTTAAAAATCACCTCGTTCCAACCCCCTGCCTTGAGCAGGGACACCTTCCACTATGCCAGGTTGCTCAGAGCCCCACCCAACCTGTCCTTGGACACTGCCAGGGATGGGGCAGCCACAGCTTTCCTGGGCAACCTGTGCCAGGGCCTCACCACCCTCACAGGGAAGAATGTCTCCCTTCTATCTAATCTAAATCTACCCTTTTTCAATGTAAAGCCATTACCCCTTGTCCTATTAATACATTCCCTGTTCAGCCTACACTTGGAATGTTATTAACATATTTATTTCCAATGAAATGCAAGCCAGTTCTGTTAGATGCCTCTCTAAGACCTAAAGAGACATGCTGCAGTGGATGCAAAATCTGTGTATACAAATCTCCTCACTGATTTCTCTGAGATTTTTTTTTTTACCCCTGGAATCCACTTTGGTTTTCTCCAGATCACCACAAAAACTCTTAATGACACTTCTAAGAATTAGAATGTTTTGGAATGTCTAGAAAAATCAATCAACTACTTTTTGAATTTGTCTTTTTGTGACTTTTATACCATCCCTAAATCTCTGTTTCAAATAGGAATTTGATGAGGGTGGTATTTTGTCTCTACTTACCTATTTTAGGAGGTTAGTGGTGGCATTTGGGGGGCCTTTAGAGTAAAAATATGTGCACAGTTTCAGAAATAATATTTATAATGCATGAAAGACCCTTTCTATTTCTTTTCAAATGTCAAGTTCTGTGTAAAGTACAGTTTAATTGAATATATTTTTGTGAAGTTGCATTCCCACTGACCCAAAGGTTTGTGACTGCTGCAAAACTGGAGCTGGATAAGCTACTGCCTCACACCTTGCAGTGGTAGTTAATGGCAGCAAAAGTGGGTGTGAAATAGTGTTTGAATAACGTCTTGCACCCATTTTACACTGGTACAAATGACAGTGAAATAAAGCTGAGAGCAGCAGAGAACCAGGCTGTGATTAAAATGTTCAGTAGTTTTACTGTTGTGAATGACCTTTCCCAACTCCTGTTGTTCCATCTCACTGCTCCAAGGCATCTTTTCTATTCATCTTGTTGTGCTTTGTGCAGCTTCTCCTAAACTTTTGACCAGCTGCCAACTGTTTTTTATCCATTTCAAGACATGAAAATATTTCACCCTTGCATTGAGATTCTTGCAGTATGGAACCTAGCTTAACTTTCAAAGTCTCTAAAAGGAGGAGACAAAGTTTAACTGGCAGTTTTTCTAGGTTCTAAATGCATTCTCTGGCTCTCTTTACTTGCAAGGTTTGAACATCACTATGTAACACAGTATGATTCCTCTATCACCTTCATTCTTGTTTGCATTTTCAGAAATTCAATCCCAGAGGGTTTAATTTTGGGAGTTATTCAAGCAATCATGACTATCTCTCTTCCTCCAAATCATGTAAGATGCTGTTTCCAGCTCAGAGCACAGGTTTCATGTGCTCTAAATACATATGAAGTAAATAATTCTTATTTGTTTAAAACAAACAAGAGCACCAAACCTCCACTCTACTGCATTTACCAAGTGGGTTCTTTGAGATCCTGACATGTTTTCACCCTCACTGAGGTCAGTGGCACAATAGGATGATACACATGAGGACCCTCCAGAAGAGCTATGGGTGTGCTTTACAGCTCTGTGTTGCAGGATTGTATCCAGACCTAATCACTAATTTATTTTATATAAAAATGCTGATGTCTGTGCAGAGCTGTAACTCACCAATGTTATTTTTAAGAACTCGTTTCTCCATTTTGTCCCCTGTGCCTGAAAATTGTAGCTATGGCATTTGTGTTCTGTAGACAATTGTATTACTTACTTCTTCACTTCTTTTTCTTGAATTACCTTGCTATCTTTTCAAAGACTGGAAAAAGATGTTCAGATCCCTAATTATATGCATTTGGATTTGGATTTTCATAATAAAAGAAATGTAACCCCCCACCCTTTATGGTGGGGGCTTTTCTGCACTTCTCCCCTTGCATTTCTTCTAGACAGTTATAGAATGATTCTAGGTGTGATGAAGAATTTGGCAATTTAGATTCTTGCTACTATTCTATTTGTTTTTTAAATCATTCACATTTATTTGTATGTATCACTTTCCCTTCAGGAGATTTAATTTACATATGTTCCAACCCTTGTGAGTCTGGAATCTAGATAAAATTACTGAGATAAAGCTGAAATTTAATAATATTGTCAATCTTCCTTGTAAGCTCAGGACTTCTACTGACAGCATTTTTAGTCTGATTTAATTCTTTTCTTCTAGGTTTATTTTTGATGCAGTTGATACATTTCTGTTAGGTTACTAACAGTATGCCAGGAAGATTGTGAATTAAATATTCCTTCAAAAATGTGAACATGGTAAAAATCTGTCTTCATTGGTTTAATGTATTGATTAATAGCTAATATACTGTTCTAATGTTCTTCTATTCTATAGGGAATTATACAAACTGCATTGACAAAGTTTTACATTCTCTTGAGTTTCTCATTTTTATCTGAAGTTTCTTGTGTTTATTTACTTTGAAAAATGTTTTGCATACTGAAATCTGCTGTAAAGCAGTGTTTCTTTCTTTTTTGGACAGAAGCCAGCCATGTGATCCATCTTTCCATGCAGACTCAAGACAGGGAACCTCAGCTTCTTTGTGTTCTGTAGGGCTGGAATCTTTGAGTTCCAAAATGTCCAGCCCAGCTTTTTGAATATGACTTTGGAAATGAATTTACCAACTTCATTTTTGGAAAAGGACATTAGTAAGATAATTATTCCTGCAATAGTAGCTTAAAAAAAAAGTTTCCTAAAGTTTCCTAACAAATATAGTCTTGTTTCTTTGAAATTAATATCTTTCATCTCCATTCTACATCTTAATAGAATCTTTTCATCATATAATGAGCCATTAGTCTTTTTAAAAATTGTATGCAAATCTATCCTGAAGTGTTTAAACCCTCAGGAGACACTAAAAGGATTTTTTTTTTTTTTAACTAGACATTTGTGCACTGTTTCTCCAAGTGAAAATATATTAAATGCATCTAGGGTTTTTCCATCATCCAAGAGGTACATTTCTCTAGCTAAGTGCTTTTCTGACTCAGGGCATCTGTGATCTTACAGAACTGAAGGACATGTCAGGAAGAGACAGCAAGTCTGGGATAGGCTTTTCTGAGGAACTGGAAATATCCTGTGGACTCAGTGGGACTCTGTCTATTCAGCCCCCAAATTATACCTTCTTTTAGCCATTCCTGGACTTAATAGGAAAATTTCCTATGAACATACTCCCCTGTGCTTCATTGGTGCTAGGATTAGAGGTTGCTTGTTATGTTTATGGAAGATCTGCTGAAGATCAGGAGGAAGTTGCTGAGCCTGGTTTAGGTCAGCAGGAAGCAGATGGTTCTGGGTGGAGTGAAACATCAGGTGAATGAATGTAGGGTTTGGCTGTGTCAGCCACTGCAGCAGCACTTGGTATCAACACCTCAGTCACTGTTTCCCCATCCAGCTTCATTTTCTAAAGAAGGAAGTTTGGTGGACTTACAAAATTGCAAGCCTGGTGGTAAGTGCAAATAAGAAGGAAAATTTCTAAGTCTTTGTGTGCACCTAACTACCAATTAATGTGACACCATAGACTGCCTTTCTGCCTGTTGTTATCTGTGGATAGAAAACTGCTCATAGAAAGAGAGGTTAGGTTGTAACCTTTTGAAAATTTGTCTCTGATATCTTTAGTTAATATCTTTAACCTCAAATTGGCAACTGCACTTTTTGTTATTTAATTTTTTATTACTTTTCTTTGTTTAAATCCTTATTATGTTTAGGAGGATAATATTCAGTAGATTGGGTAAAACTCAAGCAACTTGACAGTAATTAAAATGCAGATTTAGTTCTTCTGGAGTGTAATAGCTTTGAATCACACCAAGGTCTGCTGAGGGAATCTGTTTTGTTTGTGTATCCTAATAGAACATAATGACTGCTTTCAAGCCATTATAGTCCATCATGTTAGTGACTCCATATGCTAGATATCCTTGTCAATGATACCTCCTCTGAGAAAATGTACAAAATGTACCCTAGTGATGTGGTGCTGTGTGTGTGTATATGTGTGTGTATATATATATACATACATATATATATAAAACTTTTAAAACCAAAAGTTGCCTCACTTTTTAAATAGAGGTAATGTTTTTTATGGAATTTTGAACTGAGGTTGACTGTTTAATTTTTACTAAACAGTGCAGCTTTGTGGAAACAAAGCTTTTCAATTATTTGAGAAGTGAAAGTCAACCAGAGCATAGATAAAGGTGAGGTATAAGCCTCTGATAGGTCTCAGTCTTATATGAAGAACATCATCTCTATGACCATACAATGAGGCAGCTGCCCCCAGCACCAGGAGCTGCTTTTTGCTGTTCTGTTGAAGACTCCCTCTGATGTGAATGCCAGCCCCAGGCTGCCCATGGGCAGCTGCAATATTGAGAATAAATCAGCAGTTACAGGCTTAAATAATACACGAAGAACATTGCACCTGATTGTCTTTAAGATTATTCCCAGCTCCACATCAACACAAGCTAGTGATGCCACAATCCTTGATGGAGAAAGAACTGACAAACTGACATTTCCTAGACACTGATGTAACAGAAATAATCAAGCTAAAGAGCTCATATTGAGACAGTAAGGCCATGTCTGCACTGTAGGGCAGGAAAGTTTTGCTCTGCTTCCCCATCTGTCAGGGCTGGGAGACAAGACAAAAGCTCCCCCTTTCTGCCCCACTTGCCTGTTCATTCCCATTGGAAACACTGAGTGGGAAAAGTAGGGTTTATCTCATCTGAGTGTGGAGTCAGGACATCACCCAACCCTGGGTGACATCCCAGGTTCCTGTGGTGTGAGGTTCTAAATGTCTAAAATGTACTGAGAGTATCTCCTTGTGGTGAAGGAAATAGGTGGCAGAGTGGAGTGTTCCTGGCCTGGGAATCCCCCTACTGAATTCAGCTCTGAGTTGCAATGTCTTGGAGATAGTCTGGGTTTATGATTAAAATGCTGTCAGACCCTTTAACTTCAGCTGTGGGACTGCTGTAATGCACAGACCCTGTAAATTAGAGATATAAAGTATGTGCAAGTAGAACCAATATGTGTCTAGATATTCTATTGCTTTTAAAGCCCTTTCTGTCCTGGTAATTTTGCTTTACACTGTGACAGTGATGAATTGATGTCTACCATTTCCAACTGCCAGGTAGACTGTGTACACATTTATTAAGATTAATTAAAAAGTAACAAATTGTAAAGTAATAACATTAACAACTACTGGAAAAAGTGTAGACGTTTTGACAGTCTTTTTGAATTTCATTAAAAGATGGTAGTGACAAAAACCCAAGAGACTATTTCTACTTTACTAAAGAAATAGGTCACAGATTCAATTACAGTCACTGAAGCATGGACTCAATCTATCATGGCAAATTAAGTACATTTTAGCAACCTACTTTCCTTTAAAAATTTTATAGACACTTTTCACTGGAAGAAGAAAGACTATAGAAAAAGAAATTGCAAACTGAAGGCTTTTTTTTTCCTCTATTGCTACTGAGTGCTTGGCTTATTTACCGTAGGTGTAAGACACAGAAAAAATCATTATGGAACGTCAAGATATGTAATCATCATTTCTCTTCTCATTTTTTGTCTTTAATTAATGATATATCATTTGTTCTTTGACTGAAAAGCATGGCTCAGATTGAATCCACAGTGCACCAGTTAGAGGCTTTGTTCTCTCATTGAAATTGAAGGACTCATTTACTTAGAAAAATTCACTGCACAACCTTTATGCAATTTTGGCACAGATCCTTAGTGTTGGGCTGAAAATGTGTTGTAGTCCCAGTTCCAAATAAATAAATAAATGAAGACACATACAGCCTCTGGATATGGTTTAGCTGAGTGCAAATATTGGAATGATGAAGCACTCTTTTGCCCATAGCAGAATTGATTTCATGTTGACAACTGGAATTTATAAAGATCCTCTTTCAAGAGAGTAGCAGTGGCCATATTTGCTGCATTACTACAGCTGCAACAAACCAGCAGCAAACATAAGAACTGATAAGAGAGATGCAATCTATTTCATCTTTATACATAACCCCAGGTCTACTGTGGCACCCCTAGGAGATTTGTGCACTTTCATATATTAGGGTATTCAGTGGGCCTTTAGATTGTAGAAGCATATTAGGGTTTCTAATTTTTTTTTTTTTTTTTTTTTTT
>WBNO01021101.1:0-13577 GCA_013400575.1 Peucedramus taeniatus | reverse complement strand
AAAAAAACCTGTCTGTTGTACAAATGAAACCAAGTGATGCTGATTAAAAGTAACACACTTTCCAAGGCAATGCTGATTAAATATGTGATCTTCTCCAAGTACATTGGGGATGAAATGCTTTCCATTTCCAGATATGCCTCTCTCCAACAATGCTTTTTACTTACTGCTCAACAGTTTCTGCTGGTTAAATATTCAGGGCCAGATTTACCATTGCACTCTCTCACTGTAACACCAGAAAAGCAAACAGCAAGAAAGGATAGAACAAAGATGGACCTGTGAATCAAGCTTTTGTTAAACTCATTTGCACCAAAATAGAGACCACCTAAGTGTCTCATACCCCTTAACAGCTACAGTCTGACCACAGTCATAAGCTCGGGATAGATGCTTCCAGTGACAACCATAACTACATCAGCACAAGCTGCAGAAGGCTGAAAAACACCCACTGCTCCATTAGTCATCAAATTCTGCTGTACTGCAGGTACCTCAGCAATCACAGGAGTATTAGATGACAGAAAGCAGACCTGCTTTACTCTGTCAACCTTAATATACTTATTTTCTTGTCAAAATTATGTTTCCCTTTCAAATGATTCCACTTGATTTCTATATTTAGAATACAATATTTAAGTAACTTCTATAATGGGTTTTCAAGTATGCTTGCTGCAATCCATTATTCAGAGAGAAGTGGTTGTGTTGCCAGCTAACGCAATGAAAAATGCTTTGCAGAAGATCCAAACCTACACAAAATTCTCCTTCTTTTGGTAATGTTCTAGACTTGGTACTCAACCACATTTTTCATTAAATTTCTTAGTTTATTTTTTATGTAATGAGCATAATATTTGCTTTTTAGCAGCATTACAAGAAAATCCTATTGGGCATGATTAATGATATTTTAAAGATTTGAGCCCATAAATCTTTGAAAACAGAGAGAAATAATAAAATGGCAAAATGTT
The DNA here is from genome assembly GCA_013400575.1 of Peucedramus taeniatus. Classification (NCBI taxonomy): domain Eukaryota; kingdom Metazoa; phylum Chordata; class Aves; order Passeriformes; family Fringillidae; genus Peucedramus; species Peucedramus taeniatus. The sequence goes on along the minus strand of WBNO01021101.1, from coordinate 12,627 downwards.
AGGAATTGTAAAAAGCAAGTTAGATATGAGAACTACACCTCAGGAAGAGTCTGGAAGGAAGGGAGGAATAGGATTCAAGAGGAGATTGGAAAAGAATTGTTAACCTAATTTGGGTGCAATGTGCCTGTCCCCTTTGAGTTGGGGAATGGAGGTGGAGGTGACATATCTTGTCTGATAGTGACAAGGACACATTAAGGACTGGAGCTTAGTCATTGTACAAGTGAGAAGTAGAAAATGGGAGCAGAAAGACCACATGAGAAAATTGCTTCATTTACATACCAGAGAGCTGTGCATGAATGAATACTGAAATAGTAGTTTGGAAATTCTTGCACCCAAAGAGTTATTTATTAATAAATAAAACATTAAACCTATCCCAAAAGGGACTAAAATGCTTAACATTTTTCTAAAAAAAATATTTTTAGTCCAAAAGGGAAAGTTTTAAAGATCTTTATTGGCTTTGCATGCAGCTGTCTTTCTGTTGAAATGACTGAACATTAATCACAGAATGTTTCAGAATGTTCTTAGTTGAAAGGAACCCACAAGGATCATCCAGTCCCACCTCTTAAGTGAGTGACCCATATGGGGATTGAGAATTAAGTTTGACTTAAATTTATCACAAATAAGTAAATGTTTCTAAAGATATTTTAGTGTAATCATTGGAGCTTGTTAATTAAATAGCTATTTCTTATCAAGATGTAGAATTCCGTCTAGCTTTAATACACTGCGGGCATTTCTGTGGCAGAGTGTTAGCAACTGTAAATTGCAAGAAGACACAAGCAGGATTCTTTCTGCTCACTGTTATAGCAGCTTATTGAGGGAAGAAGTGAGTCTAGTAAAGCTCAAAACCATTTTATGAGGATCAGGTGGCTGACAGATAACCAGGTGTGATGTTCCAGGCAGGCAGTTTCTGACGTGTTCCTGCTGGATGTGCAGGACACAGTGGAGGGCAGCAGAGCTGACTGAGCACTGCTGTTTTCTTCACTCTTGCTGGGCCTTTGGAGGTGTTCCTGTGACCTGAAGAACAACTTGTGTGATTGGAAAGCTTTCCTTTTATCAGTAGTGTGTGTAGGGATGTCAACATGAGTAAGATGGCAGCAGTATTGTGTGAATGTCAATGCTATTGAGAAGTGGTTTTGAATGCATTACCTTGTGCTTGGCAGATGTGAAAGTCTAAACCCAGGTATGTTTAAAGATGATGTCAAGTGAGGGAATCAACTGAAGATAAAGTATAATATTTACCCTTTATGTCCTTGTCTGTCCATTGCCATCAGAACTTGCAACTGATGTCGTGGCTGAACTCTGCTCTTGTGTGTAGAGTTACTGTAACAGAATGAAGCTTTTGCTGCTTGATCTGCCTGCAGAGCTGATATTTGCCTTTGCACCCTATGCAAGAGGTGATGAGATGCTCTGCAGTGAATACATTTGAGAAAGAGTCTCTGTGAGCAGAGCTACAGATGTTCTGGGATATATATTGGCTTTTAATGACTAGAATTATTTAACTTTGCTTTCTGAAGACCTAAATGACTGCACCTGTCTGCCTGTTAGAAGCATTTCTCTCTTTGTGCAGTTCTGCAGGTGCTATTGGGGCACTTCAGCTTAAACTTGGAACTGGTAGAACTGTTGATGTTGGGATGGAGCACACTGAGCTCTGAGTTCAGAATTAGAGCTGATTTGAGGATTTTTTGATCACGTTGTTGCTGAGAAGTTCAGGTTTTCAAGATCTGCCTCTTTTAACAGCCAATCTGGAAAGCTAGAAAGGAATCAGCTTTATCAAGGGTGCCAGTAAAGTCACTCTATTATTGTAGTCTATCTACTTTTATTATTTTTAAAGGGTAACTAGGACTGGGATATAAGAAACTGTGATTCTTTTGTTTTAAGTGGTGAAAAGTGAATAGATTTATTCATAGATTATGCAAAATGCCTCTAAAAATAGTCTTTCTTCTAAACTGTCTTCTCTTGCTGTTTTGCATCTCATTTAAATAAGCACCTTTCACTGGAATATAGAAACATCCAAATGTGCTGCTTTAAGTTCTCCTGCTCTTATATGTTAAGCTTCGTTAGTTTTAACACCTAATTGTAAAGAATATGTAAGGTTTAGAAAAACAGCTTGACAAAACCATGGCTCTAGTCTTGACTGATGACAAATGCACATTTTTAGTCATAGTTAATAGCCTTGAGACTATTTACCTTCTTGTACTGTGCCTGAATCATGAGAACTGAAAGAGGTCTGTCATTGTCACCATGCACCAGTTGACATTCAAACTTATTTTATACAAAAGTCCTTTACTGCCACCTCTGAGGAATTATTGAAATAGGAGAAAAGAGGGGGAAAAGCTACAACCCTCAGAAAACTACCAGTAAGAGCTGGAACCCATGACAGCAAAAATGGTTTTGTAGTGTCCAATATATCAGAGGAATGTATGGGTGCAGCTTTTTATTCTAACACCTCAATCTGGGTTGCAGTTTCATATTGGTGCACTAGGTTAAATTGCTAACGCCTAAAATATCCTCTGGCAAGAGGCTCACTGAAGTTGAAACTTGTATCATGAGTGCATTGTTGTTTCTGTGTTCCCAGATGGAACAACTGAAGGAGAGGAGCACATTAATTCATCAGGAGAACATCCTAAAGTCACTTGTGTGTAACAGTGTTTGGTGCACTGAGAGGCCTGATTGAGATGCAAATTCTTCTCAGTGATTGGGGAAAATCCCCTTTTTATGTTTTACACCACATTTGGAAAGGTAATGGACAGAGGGCTTCCTTAAACAGTCAAGGTTCACTTTAATCCCAGCCTGGTTGTAGGGAAAGAAATCCTCTCTGAATGGCTCCTCACCTGGAGCATGCTCCCAGAGGGTTGGAGGTAATGCCCATCATTTGGTGTGGTTTCATGGCTGTTTCACCAGGGATTTTAGAGCAGTCTGCACAGAGCATCCTGCCTTAGGCTTAGGTGAGAGAGGAGCTCCTGAAAAAGGGATACTGGGCCTGCTATATATTGCAGCCATGTTTTTGAACTGCTATCTTTCTAGCATTTGGAACACTTTTGCAGGAACTGGAATGGTGCCTTTCCCTAAAAGTCACAAGAATTTTCTTCATTCTTGTTTCCTGCACTGTATATTATTCAGGATTTTAGCAGTGGGTGAGCAAATTCTGGGTAGTGAATTTTAGTAATGAGTGCTTCTCTACATGAAACTCCAGTTCACTGAGAGAAGCAAGCATGTGGCACATCTCAGGGAACAGGAAGATTCCTAAACCCTGGTACAAGTGCATAACCAGAGCTGCTACTAGGATTGGGAATAAATACCTTTCACTCTACTTGAGTGAACCAGAGACTCTTTCAAGCCTGATTCTTTTCAGTAACTGATTTGTTTTTAATGCTAGGCTTGGGAAATGTTATTCCAAAGAGAAAACAAGGTTTAATGGATTACAAAGAAATTTTTTTTTTTTTTTAATGAGTCAATATCGTAAGTAAATAACACATACATATTCTTAATCAATGAGCCCATAAATAAGGTTTTCATGTCACACTGGAATAATTGACTCATTACTCGCTCCTGGAAGTCTGAGAATGAATTAGGTTCCAATAACATCAGTTTGCTGTCTCAGCTAAGTTAGCACTCTGAGCCATAAATAACTCCATGGTTTAGCATAAATTTATTTATTTTACAATTTATTAAGTGCACTCATCACTAGGGTTCTTGGCATGTATACAAAGATAACAACAAAATAAGAACATATTGACTAGTTTCAACTGAGCAAACTCCTTCAACATGTCCTCAATAAAGGCATATAAATCATCACCAACACCTCCAAGCAAAAGCATCAATAAACATATAAGCCTTGGACATCATCCTGAAAGTCAATGAACTGGGGAGTCTATCAGATCACCAGGGAGCATTTTCCAGAGTTACAAATTCTCTGTGAGTCAGCCTCAGAATTGAAGCCCATCAGGTGCTTATTTAGGTCAGCATTGGTGCTGTTCTAGTGCTCTCAGTGGCTGTGCTGGGGCTCCTGGGCTCGGGCTGGCTGCAGCACAGGTTGGACCCAAGGCTGCAGAGCTGTGCAGCCCAACCCACACCGAGCCCACAAACACAGCAAAGGCTTGGCAGAAGTTGCTGTGTGGGAGCATGCACTCCACGTTGCCTGGTGCTCTGAACTTGAGGGAAGTTCTAGAAGAAATAAAACCAGCATCTTGTCTGGGGTTTGGCTGGAAGAGTGAAGGGAAGAGCTAGTGGAGTCTGCCTCCAAAAGACTGCAGAAACTTTCTTGGTTGAGAGTGTGTGTGTGGTTTCTTCCTGAGTGCAAATAGAGCTGAGCCAGATCCTGGGTGATATGTGGTAACTGAAGTTTGGAAGTGTCTTCAGAGTTTATGTAACAATTTCTCACTCAGCCTGCCTCTGAAAGGAAAACTTGGAGCTGATTTTTCACTGAAAGGCTTTCTAATGTTGGGAAGGTGGTTCTTAGCAGATGATGACTTTACTTAGCCCAAGATCCCAGGCAGAGCTCAGAACAGTGCAATGAGGGAGTGCTGACAGCTGGCAATTGGTTACAGCCCCTTCCCCCATGACCTGTGCCTGGACACCACTAAACCCTACAGGGCATTGGTATTACCACCTCCTCACCAATTCCATCCTCAGATAATCTGGGATGTTTTTTCTTTGAGCCTTTCACCACATCCATCCCACTGTGCTGTTGAGAAGCTCTAGGACCTGTCTTGAGGGGTGCAGTGAGTGCAGGTGTCCCTGCAGCGCACAGGTCTGGTGGCCAGCAGGGACTGAGCTGAGCTGCAGCTTTCTCCATTCTGCTCCCCTCCCCTGCTCCATCCTTATCAAAGATAAACAGGGGCATCCCAACGTGTCCCCGGGCAAGTCTGTGATGTCAGAGCAAGAGATTTTTGTTAAATTATTAGACACAATTATCTACAAGTATAGGACATGTTTGCAGAAGATAATTTTTCTGTGTCTTTGCAGTAACATTTGTGGTGTTTTTTATTTACTAATTGAAGCTGAGGGTAATACTGAGGCATGGCAGGATTGTGAATCATCAGCATAAAACCCCCTAGGCTAGTGCCATCCAGCCTTGGCACTAGCCCATCCCTGGCCTCCAGCTGCACACTCCAAGCCTTAGGCATTCTCTGAGGAGCAAGAGCTGAATGAAGTTTAGGGTGAGAGGCTGTTAGGTTTGCTTCTTAGACTACCTGCTGCCAAGGAAGTGGCTAATCCATCTTAATTACAATTACTTTTATTCACAAAGTATGTGGAAAACTCACAGCAGCATAAAAATAGTCCATGAGACAGTGAAAAGATGCAGTCTAAATTTGCCAACCTGTTCACCTGTTAGGATTTCACAGATGCTCCTAAAGGGAAGGAATAATGTGTAATTTGTGACATAACCCAGGAATTTAAAACTCTCCAGAGGCCAATTATAGAGATTTGGGCACTTAGACTGCTAGCAGCTTTCCAAGCTCCACCTGAGATGCTCCTCCTTTCAAAAGTCCTTATGTACATCTTTAATTATTTTCCATAGAATAATTGACACAGTTTCTGTGCCTCACTCATTCAATCAATGGCTTCTTCTAATGATAAGCTGAAGATTATCAGTGTATTATGCTTGAGAAATATCTGTAGCACTCTGAAATTACCTTTTCTCTGTTAAAGCTACTGATTTGATAATTCTTCAAAGCCCTTTCATAATACTGTTCCTATGCAACATTACAAAAATAGCCACTGGGTTTCTATTGAGGTCATTTCTATTTGTGGTCTGTTTGATGGTGCTTTTTGTAACTCAGTATGTAAGGGTCTTACTTTGTGTCCAAACTATGGAAACCAAAATATGGACAATGGATAACAGGTGATTATACAATTCACTTTTCTGACAGGCAGACTTCTGTAAGAGATAGACACAAGTATTCTTTAGGTGTCAACTCACAACACAGATGACATGCCTGAGTATGCAAACTGTGTTCACCTCCAAAAAATTATTTATCATTAAGTAGGAGCCATGATAGCTTAAAGCAAGTAGACATTATAGAGGACTGGTCCTAAAAATCTTAGCTGTCTCCACAGCTTGGTTTCATCAAATATAAGAGGAAATATAAATATTTTTTTTTTTCTTTATTCTGCATTTGGAGGGGTAAGGTTAATAAATGGTTACTTTTATTTCTACCAAAAATTCTCAAGATAGGTCTGCTTGCTTGCTCCCAGGATGATGTTTGTGTGTATGGGAGAGAAACATAATTAGGCTTTGAGTTCTGTACAACATAATCCGTGGCAAGTATGAATGACATGAAAGGCAGCAGAAATTGCCTGGGAGGAGGCTGTTTTTGTTTGTTTTGAAAAAAAAGAGGTTGAAAAGATTCTTTCTGCAGCTGATGCAATCTGGCTGTGTTTGCTCTGAGCTAGAGACACTTGTGCATCACAGCAAAGGCAATGGAAGGGTTGGGAAGAGGAGTGAAGGGGTAAATTCCACTTGCTGCAGTACCTGCTTTTGATCTAAGCTTTAATTGGATGTGATTTAGAAAACTGCTGGCATCACATGGGATATTAACAGCCTTATTCTCCATGCTGCCTGTCCCTGAAGGAGCTGTTTTATTTCTGTTGGTTTTAAGACTTCACTTGCCCCTTCCTGCTTCAGTGAAAAAGCATTGAAGGGGAGGAGAAAAAAACCCTAAACATTAAAGACAGCTCATTTTCCTCGCTGAGTGACATGGTAACTCCTAGAGGTGTTTATCAGATGCTTGTTTCATGCACAATTCACACGGTACTCATCCACACCCCCCTGAATGATTGCATGTTATATAATGAGATCTGCTGCTCCTCCATTTCTTTTCCTTGCTTTACCAAATATTGGGCAGCAAAGGTCTTAGCTCTTTTTTCTTGTTGAGTCACCATTTAGTCACCCTTGGGCTAGAGTGATTTAAATATGTTACCATCCTTTGCAGATATTAAAACTGGTTATTGCTCTTGACTGAACTGCATAATGCATCAATGGAAAATACAGTCTGTGGTCAGGACTTCCTCACTCTTTGTAACTTTGGAGGTGATACTGAGGGTAGGAAGTGCAAAGAAAGTTCTGATAAATAGGTTTATATTTTTGAATCTGATCTAATCACTACAGAAATAAATTTAATTACTAAATAAACAACTGTTTCTGGCAGCTCAAATCTTATTACACCATCTTGTGGAACAAGCTGAAAACAACACAAATGGTGTTATTCCAACATTTGCCATCCTGTGTACAGTTTCCCAATAACCAAAATACAAAGGCTTCAGAGATTAAGGGTAGACAAAGTTGGTTAATGTCTATTTTAGTTCTGAAAACTCAATTCAAAAATATTTCTACATTTGTGTAACATGAACAATGATATCTGTCTGTATTTAAGTTCATACTGAACTGACTTTTTAATAGAAGCTAACAGGGAGATGTCAGATTTTTCTCATGCTCATTTGAGAAAATAGTGTGAAATTCAAATCACAGAAGTTTGGGCTCTTGTATAAAAGACAAGTCATTAAGTATTGCTCTGAAGGTCTAAAATGAAAACATTATGTGCTGGTGACATACTATTTCCTTTTTCTTTCTGTTGGGGGCTTTGTGGCTTCAATAGACATGGGCAGAGATATGATCTGTTCAACGGGCAGATATGGTTTTGTTTAACTTACCTTTCTGTAATTCCAGTGAGAATTTTTTTCCCAACAGAGACCTCTGCTGAAAGCAGGAGAGAGCTCTGCAGGGCTGGAGCAGAGCTGTGCAGCAAAGCCCCTGTGAGGCCACAGCTGTCAGTGACAGCACACACAGGTCTAGTGGATATCAGAGTAAAGCCTCTGCTTACTCTTCCCTTCAAGAAAATAGGGAAAATAATCAGAATGCAGTTAAAAATTTTACTTTTTCTAGTGTTTTAAAGGAAGTGGGATATGATTGATTCATATCATGCCAGAGCCCTAATGCCTCTGCTGTAATTGGTGTGCCAGTGGATCCAGAGGGGGCAGTTTGCTTTTAAAAACAGAATTATGTAATATATTATGTGATGCAGTGCAGTTAAAAGATTGAAAAATCTTTTGGTTTAGTCGTACAATTTTCATCGGGGAAAGAACAAGACAGCTCCCAAAACAAGTGTAACATAAGCACAACACTGACATCTGGTGTTTAAATTGGATTTAATCCTGGGCAAGGTGAGGTTAACAAGTGCTCCTTAGGGCTGTCAGGAGTTTCCACCGGGGCTGGGATACAGAGGTGCCTCCAGAGGCAGAGTAGTGCCTGAGAGGTCTGATATTGACATGGTGTCCTTTAGTTGAGGGGAAGAGGCCCCTGGTGTTTGGAAAATTTGGCCTGCAAAACCTGTGCTTCCTAATAAAGGGAGTGAAAAGCTTGTGGTGAGATCTGGGGTCCTCAGACTGATTCTGATGGATATTTGGGGTAATGAGGCAAGGGAGAGTGATTTCCAAAAGCAAGGCTATCAACCAAGTAACTAAATTTCCCAATTTTGTTTAAAATCTACTTAAAGATATTTTTTCAATAAAAAATACAGCCGAGCAGTTTTTTCTATATGCCAATTTATCATTTTTGCAGTAATGTTGATTTAAGAATTTATAATACCTTCTTTATTGAAGTGACAGACTGACACAGGCAGTGACAGTTCCTGTCTGGCCCTTGCACCTCAGGTAATACCTACCATGTATTTACTGCATATTTGGAAACTGACAGGTGGACATGATCAGTTCTCACTTTGTGTGCCATGCAGTGTTAACATTCCTTTTAGGGAAACTAAAACCTCTTCTCTTTTTTGCAACCCTGTCTGATTCTTGGCTTTTTGATTTCATTTTTCCTTCAACCCCTGAAAGAGAAGGTGAAACAGAGTGGAAAATACAGTAGATGCAGTAGGTACAGACTTTAGAAAGAATAGTTAGTTCTATATTTTAAATTGCAATTAGTTTTCAGGTCCAGATGAACTATTCATCCTTAGCTCTGTCACTTACAAGGTCCCAAGAGAAGGAGCAGATGCCATTTCCTGTGCCTTGACTTCCAGGGCTGGTGTGGCTCAGAAAAAGGCACAAGCCTGTTTTTGAAAAGGGGTGATGCTCAGTCTAGACTAAAGTTCAGTGGGGATCTATTTGCTCTGTGATGACAACAGATGTGGAAATACCTGAAAAGCTCCTGTTTATTTGTTACTTCATCCAAAACTGTATCCTCTGATTCAGGCTCACCCCACTAGTAATTGAAGAGCCTCTCACCCTCCCTGCCCCGTGGAGGGCAAACCTTTCTGTGACTGGCATTGAATTATAAAGCAAACCTCTACACAAGAGAGGCTGCTGTGTGTCTGAGCTGAGCATTAGACATCTGCCAGTGAGGGAATGGAAGAGGTGCTGGAGGCATGCCCTGATGAGCAGCACACCTTTTACAAGGGTCCTTGTGGAGTTATTGTTCTGATCTGCAAAGTGGCCCGTGCAGAGAAATGTCCAAAGTGAGAGAGGATCATTCAGCTCATGTGACTGAGAAAACCTAGGAGTCATTAGCCTACTCCAAGCCTTTAAAAACAGAGATTTCAATTTGAATCTTCAGTCTTATTGTTGCTCCAGCTTCAAGCTTTTTTCTAATAACAAAGCCCTTGTGGGCTGACCATCTCCACTCACTCATGGGAGACTTGTTTGCACTCTATATAAGAAATCTAGAAAACAAGAGAATCAGTAACATTAAAGAAAGCAAAACCTCCATGATAAAGCATTTGAAAGTCTTCATGACATACCTTGGAAGCTCAGAATGAAATAACTATTGTTATATTTTTGAAAATTACTAATGAATATAAAAATCTGGCAGAAAAAAGGAAACCCTCCATTCCTCTGCAGGGACTGATGAGGCAGCTGTGAAGGTGGCTCATATACCCCAGCCTATTTTGCTGACTCTTCATTCATTTGGTGTTAAGTCAAAAATGTTTCTTCTCTTACATTTAAAATAGTCACTAAGGATATTAAGGTTTTAGCTTAACTGCTGCTAATAGAGTTGATCTCGTTGTTTTCCCTGATTCTCAGAGCATTTTGCTTTGGGTTTTGCTGGTTTTCCCTTTTGCACTGGAAGCTCACCCAGAAACAAATGAGGTTACTAATTTCAAAATACATGTCTGAGAGCAAACCCAGGTGGGAGTGGTGGTTCTTACATGGAGAATAGGGAGTGCCATTGTACTCCTGTCCCAAACAAGAGTTCATACTCAATGTATTCCATAGTAATTCCAACCCTTGCAGAATAAGGCCTTTCAAAGCTCCTTGGTGCATTTTGGTGTGAAAAAAATTCCCAGTTTCTGATTTTCAGACACTATGGGAGGCAGAGGTTGAGGGAAGGTAGAGTAGGAGCCCCTATGGGTTTCTTCTACTAAAAGAAATCCTAGACATGTTGGAAAGGACAGAAAATACTATATCTTTGCAGAACACACACAATAAACCTATGCAAATTCAACTCACAAATTTGTCATCTTTGATTAAAATTCAAAATTGTACCTCTTGTTGCAGGGCAATGGAGAGGCTAGAATCCTTGAAATGGGACTGAACAAAATTTTGAGGTTCCAGATGTCAAACCAAATGTTTTTTGTAAAATGTATTTAATGAGCAACAGCTGCAAAAGAATTCACACAAGCACCAAAATATCAAATATGGATTACAGGAATTACAGAAGAATATATTCACAGCAAAGGACTCTTTACAGCACAGGGCTGTGGGTGGAAACACATTATCACTTTCTTCTCTATGATTTGATACAAAGGAGCTGAAGTCATGGCTAAAAAATTCTCAAAATTATAGAAGATGTAGCTACTAGTTTGGTGTATTGGTACTTCTGTATGTCTGTAGGGCAGAAAGAGGAAAAAAAAAAGAGAAATAATGTAAGAAAGGATGTTTGTCTAAGTGCCAGTGTGTATCTCCTCTTTATAAGTGTAGAAATTCCTCCTTAGACTGTGTCAGCCACTCTATATCTGGAGCCAGGCTAGAAATATATATATTTTTAAATCAGTATCTCATCCTATTACTTCAGTAGAAGTTATAATACTTCTATAAAAAGTCCTCAAGGGAATTAATCCTCTGCATTACTTTCCAAATGCCCTGTCTGCATAATCTGACTCCATCTGCTGCTGATTCCATGTGGGTGCCAAGATCCCCTGGAGTAATTCCACCCGTGTCCAAAGCTGCAGGTTGATCTCCAGGTCAGCAGGGAGGCTCATGCAGCAGAGCCACTGTCAGGAGATCCTCCCTTCCAACTCCAAGATACCACTGAGGTGTTATTATATTTAAGCATCTGAATTCTCCTGGTGCAGCAGGATGCTTTTGTGCCTTCATATGTAAATGGTATAGAGGAGAGGAAAGGGAATCATTGTTTATTTGCTTTTGGGTTTTATCTCCCAGCATCTTCTCCTTTGATTGCAATAAAATGTTCTGAGAAGTGAGTTGAAAACATTGTGATACATACTTTTAAACACTCAAGAAAAATATTTTTCATCAATTTTTACACTAGGAACATAAAGTGCCATTTGAAGTATTGGATCACAATCTCAGTGTTATACAGATGCATTACAGAAAGCATCACTCTCTCATCAGTATGACAAGAAAAGGTAATAACAATAGGATTTGGTTTCTGTATAATTCAAAGGCAACAAGTACTGTCTCTCTTTTCCCATCTGTGTACTCTGGAGTTGAAAATTAGATGTTCAGGGACCAAAAATGTTGTCAAAGGTAATGAGAGCTCTGCAGGCAAGCACAGAGTTTGTGTTAAAGGATGAGTCACTAATCTGCATAGGAATGGCAGAAGGAGGGGCTGAGATACTGACTACTCCTTTTTGAAAAGCAGCTTCCAGACTACTTTCAATGTCTGAAAAAAGGTTTTTTTTTTGAATGCACGCAAGTGAAGTCCCAAGTTCTCCAGGTTCTTTTGTCTAGGAATGATGACAGAGCAGATTTAATTTTTTCCCCTCTTCTAGGGAATGATTGAAGAAGGAACATAAAAACACATCAACACGAGGGGCACATGGAAGAACTTTTGAGCTTAGGGAAAATGAATATTTGTTCAATATTTAAAATGAATCCATTTAAATAAGCGAAGCCCATTGAATCCATTTTCTCAGCAAGTGCTTCTTGTAACTATTCTAGAAAATTAATTTATTGTCAGAAACTTTTGGGTAAATAGTGAGCATTAAGCAACTACTAAAACATGTCTATGGAAAGGTAAAATTCAAATTTACAATATTATTTGTGCTAGGATTTATGTTCATCCAACTAGGAAAACAATATGCTTAATCTAAACAGCTCAGATATTAAGCATTTATAATTCACAGGCCAAAATAAAATAAAAAGTGCTTCTTTCACAAATGTTGCTCACCAGATGCGTTGCATCCTCCAATGTGGCAGGGGAGCAGAGGGATCATGGGGCACTAAGATGTATATCACAGGTATATGTATCACTTTGTATATATATTTATTTTATACTTTAGATGCAGAAATCCAGAAAACACATATGCATATTGCAATGCATTTACATTGCATATGGTTATATTCAACAGTAAAAGAAAAAGACCTGTAATATTTCATAATATTGGTAGTAACTGGAACACTTATGTTAATGTTGTCCAACTATATTTAATGGAGACAGACACACACACA
>WBNO01021098.1:12780-39444 GCA_013400575.1 Peucedramus taeniatus | reverse complement strand
GGGCTGTGTCACCCTCTGGGCTGTGACCTTCCCAAACCAGCAGTGGGGGACAGCCCAGGACAGGGGATTTCTTTTAGGTGCTCTTTCCTTTTGAAGGCCTTTGTGGTGTGAACTGTTCCCACACGAATTTCCCAGGGTGAAGAGCAGGGGGAGGGACTCGGGGTCCCTCAGGGGAGGGATTTCAGTGCTGAAGTGTGTCCCAGGGAATAACCCTGGGCTGCAGCTCAGAGTGGCTTTGCCCTGTGTCAGAGCTGGGGTGTAACACTGCTGGTGGTGCTCTTGCAGTGTTATTTGTGTTGCTGTTACTATGCTGTTGTTTTTGTTGCTGTTGTTTGCAGATCATTGCCTACCAGCCCTACGGGAAGTCCGTGGATTGGTGGGCGTTCGGAGTGCTGCTCTATGAGATGCTGGCTGGCCAGGTGATTGAGTTTGAGCTGATTGCTCTGGGCTGGGTCCCCTTCCACTGTGGGCACAGTGGGATTTGCCACGCCTGGCCCCTGGGTGGGGCAGCTCCTGGAGCTGGGGGTGACACTGGCAGTGCAGCCCCGGGGACTGCAGTGACAGGACTCGAGTCACTGTGTGGCACACCCAGGGCTGGCTCTGTGGCCAAGGACCACGGCATCCCAGGGGAGCTTTGGGATCAGGAACGCCCCTGAAGCTGTGTCTGCTTGGCTCTAGGCCCCCTTTGAGGGAGAAGATGAAGATGAGCTCTTCCAGTCCATCATGGAGCACAACGTCGCCTACCCCAAGTCCATGTCCAAGGAGGCAGTGGCCATCTGCAAAGGGGTAAGGGCTGGCCTGGGTCCTCTGCTGGCCTGGGGGAGTGTGGGGAGCGAGAGCCTGCACCCCTGGGGTCCCAGCTCACCCCACTGCACCCCTGGGGTCCCAGCCCACCCCACTGCTCCCAGCATGGCCAGGGTCTGGCACTGCTGAGTTCTGGTCCCTGCGCCCTCCAGTGCTGAAACCACAACTTGTGCTACTGTGTGTGTATGTCCTAAACCCAGGTGAAAATAACACCTGCATCCTCCCTGTGTCCTTACACGGAGCAGAAATACAACAGAAATACAGCTGGGACTGGGGCAGGGGAGGGCCAGGAGAGAACTGAGGTTTGGCTGGGGGGTGGGAAGGGAGGGCTCCTGCCCAGACACCTTGTGCCCCACCAGGTGAGGACAGGGCAGCTCTGTGAACCTCTGCCTGAGATGAAAAATTATGCTCAGGGAAAATGGATGTGATTCTCAAACAGTTTTCCTAAGATCAAAGACAAACCCTTCATCCTTCCACTTAGCTGTGATAAGTTGCCCTTCAGGAAAACCTGAAGCTCTGCTGGTGTCTCCAGGAGATCAGGGCAGCATTTTCATTATCCTGCCTCTTAATTTGCAGTGAAGCTCTGCCTTGCCCAGCACAGCAAGCTGGGCTCTCCATGGACTGGGCCTAGGCCTGACTTAATTGCAGCCTGAGTTAATTTGGGAGGTGATGGATAAAGGCTGGCGAGGTCCTGGTGTTGTTCTGTGTGCTTGGGACTGAGCCTCATCTCACCCCCCAGTGCCACACACTGCTATAAATAAGTGTTTGTGTAGGAATTTAAGAAATGTTTGCTCATAATAGTTAATATTGAAAATATCTGAACGTTCTCTATCTCAAAATAGTGTTTCTATCTACAAATGACACATCCTGCGCTTCACGCTCCCACTGCGGCATTTCAGAGCCTCTCCTGGCGTTGCCAGGATTCTGAGCTGCTGTGGAACAGGAATATTCACTTGTCCCGTGGGGAAAAGCTGCTGCAGGAGTTCCCACCTGCAATGGGGCACAGGGAGGGGGTGCTGCCCTGCCACAGTCAGCAGGGAGCAGGAAAATCAAGAACTTAATTCAGAAACCACTGGGTGGTTGGAGTGGGATCCCCAGAGAGGCTGTCACCATGTCCCATCCTCTCACTGGTGTTGTCACCATGTCCCATCCTTTCACTGGTATTGTCACCATGTCCCATCCCCTCGTTGGTGTTGTCACCATGTCCCATCCTCTCACTGGTGTTGTCACCATGTCCCATCCTCTTGCTGGTGTTTTTTGGGATGTAAAGGGGAAATCCAGTGTGCCCCTGTTCAGGCAGGGCGTGGAGGACACTCAGTGCTGCTGGGCACCCCCAGCCCCAGGGCAGCAGAGGCTGGAGCAGGGCCCAGGCTCAGGGCTGGCTTTGTGTGTGCTGCACCAGGCACGACGTGGGTGCTGGAAATCATCGAGCAGGGGCTGCCACTGCAGGGCTGCTGGGTGCAGCTGCCGTGGCTTTCTCACTGGAGATGGGAGGTGCATGGGAGGGTATCTGGGCAGGCACTGAGGGTTCATGCTCCATGAATTCCTGTGGGGTTTTATTGCAGAGTGGTGCTATTGTTTCAAAACCACATGAAATGTTTTGCCACCACCAAACTGCTACGCCAGAACCTTTAATTAAAACTCTGTGTGGGATTTAAAAACTTTTTAATAGGCTGGGAACAAAGTGTTTACGTTTTCCCCTGGAGTACATGGAATAGTCTTGATGAGCTGCACCGAGCTGTTTGTGTTGGGTGTTGCAGGGCTGCCAGCAGGGCACAAACCCAGCAGGGACCTGGAGAAACCTCTGCCCTCACCTTTGAGGGGTTTGGGATCTCACCACCACCTTCTCCAAACCCATTCTGTTGTTTCCCCCACGATGTGCCCGTGCCAGTGCCCCCTTCCTGCTGCACTGCTGGGAGGTGGAACGTGATTGCTCCTGACACCTGAGCCCAGAGCCAGGGGTTAGTCAGGGATCCTTGACTGGGCAGTGAACAGGAGCATTCCCCAGCTCGGGGACCCTCCAGTCAGCAGCAGTGACAGGGCCAAGGGGAGCCTTGCCCTGCTCTGCCCTGCCCTGCCCTGCCCTGCCCTGCCCTGCCCTGCCCAGCTCTGCCCTGCCCTGCCCTGCCCTGCCCTGCCCTGCTCTGCTCTGCCCTGCTCTNCCCTGCCCTGCCCTGCCCTTCACTGCCCTGCCCTGCTCTGCTCTGCCCTGCCCTGCTCTGCCCTGCCCTGCCCTGCCCTTCACTGCCCTGCCCTGCTCTGCTCTGCCCTGCCCTGCCCTGCTCTGCCCTGCCCTGCCCTGCCCTGCCCTGCTCTGCTCTGCCCTGCCCTGCCCTGCTCTGCCCAGCCCTGCCCTGCCCTGCTCTGCTCTGCTCTCAGCTGGGGTTTGTCTGCAGCCTGACCTCAGAGCTGTGTCCATGTGCAGGGGCTCAGGGTGGCTCTCCTGAGCCCCAGGTTGGTTCCCAGGAGCCTTTCCCACCCCACAGGAGGGGTTTGGTGGTGCCTGAGCAGAGCAGGGTGCTGCCCTTCCTTGCCAGGGGGGCAGCAGGTCTGTGGCCATCAGCTCCCTCTCTGATCTCTGCCTGATAGCAAAGGCATGGAATGTTTTCTGCAGAACTTTGGGAATATTTACAGGTGTTTTGGGTGGCATTCCCCCCGGTGCTGCTGCCTGAGGAAAGCCCACCAGGGCTGCAGTCCGTGCTCCAGAGGCCAGGGCACCTCACCTCTGCCACCTTCCCAGGCTTCTGGGGTTTGTTGTTGGGTTTTTATTTTATAAAGGGCTCTGTGCTGCAGTGCCAAGGGAAAGTGAATTATTAACAAAAAGCAAGCTGGAAAAATACTCTTGCTTGTGTTTTTGGTGGCCCCTGGCCCCTCCCTCCCTGGCCCTCCAGCCTGGCTCCCTGCTTGAGGACGGGCTGTGCAAGGCTGATGCTGATCCAGGCACATCCTCACCCTGAGCAGAGGCTGGAAAATCCCTGGCCCAGCCTGCAGAGCCTGCCAGGCCCTCGCTGTTTGTGGAAGGGCTTTCCAGGGAGATGCTGCCTCTCTGAAGCTGCTCTCCATCACTCTTTGAGCTGCAGATGCCATCACAGCTGGAGGCCAGGGATGTAGAGCTGTTTGCTCACAGAGCAGTTGGTGGCTCTGCTCTCACCTTGTGTTTGTTAGGGGGTTTTTTGTCTTTTCAGAGTTTTAGGTTTGGGTTTTTTGCTGGGGTTTCCCTTGCTTTCAGTGCCCCATTGCAGCTGTTAAAGATGGACTTTCCTGAGCAAGTTTGTTTTGTGCCCCGGGGGTGGCAGGGCTGTCCTGTACCTGAGCAGTGGCACCTCCTGTCTCTCCCGGGGCTCTCACAGACCCCCAGCCCTGGGACACAAAGCCAGGCTTGCTGCAGCCTCTGCACATCCTGCATCAGGATGAACTGGCCTGCTCTTAATAAAGCAGTGCTTTTGTTGCAAGTATAAAGCTCATATTCTCCCTCCTTATCTACGTCTTGAGAATCTCTGGGATCTCCATCTGATCTCTGAGCACGGCTCAAACCCTGCCCCAGGATATTAATGTTGAACAGCTGCCCGGGCCCCTTTCCCTTCTTGAGCCAGTGAAGAGGAGAAGTTTAGATGATAAACAACATTAATGGGCTGTTTGTGCTATTTTTCCTCCAAATTGGCTCTCTCATTAGAAATCCACCTCGTGTCTGCTCTGGGGGTGAGGGGGTTCTGCTTCCAGGGCTGATGGAAGTCTTGGAGAGCAGATTGTCCATCTTAAAGGGGCAGTGGGGTTTAGAGTTCACTCTGCAGATGCTGAGAAGTTTGTGCCAAGCAAAGGGACCGCTGGGCAGCTCCCCTGCTGCAGCCAGGTGCTGAGGGAGCCCTGCCAGCACCCCGGGGGTGTTCCTTGGCAAACCCAGACAGAAAGGGGACGTGCCCATCCTGCCTTGCTCATGTACCTGCCATCTGCACAGTCTGCTCTCGTAAAACACTGTCAACCTTCCCTGTCCCTGAGTCACTCCAGCTTCTTCCTCAGTGTCCTCTCCTTGGAGCCCCAAAGGCATCTGGAGGAGATGGGACCCTGATGCTGGGACACGCAGCTCCCTGGGGACTTCTCAGAGGGGACATTTTGGGGAGCAGAGGGACACGCTGTGACTGTTTGTGCCTGCTGTCCCCAGCTGATGACCAAGCACCCCGCCAAGCGCCTGGGCTGCGGCCCCGAGGGGGAGCGGGACATCAAGGAGCACGCCTTCTTCCGCTACATCGACTGGGACAAGCTGGAGCGCAAGGAGATCCAGCCCCCCTTCAAGCCAAAGGCTGTAAGTGTGCTGGGACCCTGCTGCTGGGACCCCAGTGTGCCCCCAGTGTGCCCCCACTGTCCCACTGCCAGAACCCCAGTGTGCCCCCAGTGTCCCACTGCCAGAACCCCAGTGTGCCCCCAGTGTGCCCCCAGTGTGCCCCCAGCGTCCCCCCAGCGTCCCCCCAGTGTCCCACTGCCATGTCCCCCCATTGTCTTACTGTCGTGTCCCCCCAGTGTCCCACTGTCCTACTGCNTGTCCCTCACTGTCCCACTGTCAGATCCCCCTGTGTCCCCCCACTGTCCCACTGCCATGTCCCCCCTGTCCCACTGCTGTGTCCCCCCCACTGTCCCACTGCCATGTCCCCCCCACTGTCCCACTGCTGTGTCCCCCCCACTGTCCCACTGTCAGGGAGCCTCCAGGGCCTCTCCCACCCTTGCTGGGTGCTGCTCATCCTGGAGGTCTCTCTCTGTCCCCTTGGAAGGTTGTGTTCCCTGGGGTCTGGCACGTGCCACAGCTGGGGCAGGAGCAGTCCCTGGTGCTGGTCCCAGCTCTGCCTTGCAGAGGTCTTTCTTTTCTTTAATCCCAGCTTTATTTCAACACCCAGCTCAGCTCAGTGTGCCTGGCTGGGCAGTGGAGCTGGATTTCAGCACAGCTTCTCTCCAGGGTGGGAGGAGGCTGCAGCCTGGCTCTGCAGCCAGGGGATCCTGGCTGCTCCTCCCCAGCCCTGCCTGGCTCTGCTCAGAGATGGGCTGGGGGTGCAGCCTGGGGAATGGGCAAAACGAGGTGCAGGCAGCAGCAACTGGGAGCTGTTTGTCAAAAAAGACAGGAATGCTTGAGTGCTCCTGGTCCAGCTGTATTTGCAGTGACATTGTCCCTGTGCCACCAGTGCAGGGGTGACACCAGTGCAGGGGTGCAGTCTGAACCCCAACGTGGGTGTCCCTGCCCATGGTGCTGCTCTGTGTCCCCAAACTCTGCACAGCCCCGTGTTGTCCCTGTGCTCTCCCTGCCCTCATGTCCACGTGGGAACAGGGATGTCCCTCCCTGGATTTCTCCATTTCTCTTTGTCACTGGGGGGACTGGCAGGGTCACAGCAGTGTCCCAGTCTCTCTGTGGTGCTCCAAGTCCTTAAGGCTTGGGTTGTCCTCGTGCTTCCCCCCGGGTGCCTGCTGGCTGCAGTGCCCTAGCTGGGCACTGGTGTTTCTCAGAGAGCTGAACCCACACTCAGTGTGCTCCCATGGCTGATAGCTGTGATCAGTGTGGGGACATTCCTTAATCCCTCCTCCCAGGTCAGCTCAGAGTGAGCTGCCCCTCCGTGTGTCTACCTGCAGCCTCCCTGTCCCACTGCCCATAACAACCTTCTGCACCTCTGCTTTTCCTCTGCTTTACAGACACCCTTTGTTCCTTTGAGGGTTCCCCTCTGGTGCTTGGAAAACTCTGCTTTCAGGGAGAACGTGGAGTGGGAGTTCCTTTGGTGGAGGGTGCTCGGTGCCTTCAGCTCTGCTCTCTCTCTGTGCCTCTCTGCTCCAGCAGGTTTTTCCCTCCCACAGCTCCTTTCCTGGCTGATCAAAGTGGAATGAACCAGCCCTGTGCTGGCCTGGAGAGCTGCCCCTCCCCGGGGCTGCCAGCCCTGCCCTGCCCTGCCTGTGTTTGGGGCTGCTCTTTGCATTTCAGGCAGATGATTTTTGGCAGCAGTGCCTCTGCAGGGAGCTCATGGGTGCTGTCCTTGGGGGGCTCCCGGCCCTGCACTCACAGTCTGGGCTGTGCCCACACCTCAGAGGGGCAATGTCCTGCCCTCCCTCCTGCCCAGAATGGGGGCACACGGGATGGGCAGCACAGCAGTCTGGGTTGCTGCCTGCTTGCCTTTCCCTGGGAGGGAAGGGAATTTTCGGCACTGGACTGTAGGAACAGCATTACTGTAAAGCTGTAACTTTGGTATCCAAGTACAGCAGTGTGAAAGTGTTTGGGGCTGGTTGAGCACCCCGTGATTTGTTGTCTGGGGGTGGGATCCGACCCTTGTGCCAGGGATGCTGAGGTGCAAGGGGGGATCCATGAGCTCCAGCTGTGGAGGGATCCTGGTCCGTACCTGGATTCACTGCAGAGACACCATTGGGTTTTTCTGCAGAGGCACCATTGGGTTATTCTGCAGAAGTCTCTGTCTCCTGAATCCATTGCTTCTGCCATCTCCCACCTCTGTGTCCATTTTCCAGTGAAGCTGCTGCTGCTGTGTCCCCTCCACCCATCTCTCTCTTCCTGAGCAGGTCCCCGGTGTCACTGCCCTGGCCAGGGGCAGAGCATTGCTGTTTGGTGCTTTACAGTGAAAAACAACTGAATTCCATCAAGAGCACTTTCTTACTGCTCTGCTGCTTTAAACTGTGCAAATGCTGTCCTGTTTTAAATGTCTGCTCTCTGTAGAAATCCCTCTGACACCAGCCCTGGGAGGGGGACTGTAAGCTGCCTGCTGCCGCTTCTCCCAGCGGCTGGCGCCCGGAAAATTCCCTTTTTGATAGGACAGGGAGATTAGCAGCAGCTGATTTGGGATTTAGGGAGGATTAAGACAACTCAGGTACCTGCTGATAGCTGATATTTCTCCAGCAGTGCTGGAAAAAGCTGTTTCTTTGGTGCCAGCCCTGAGCACGGGGCAGAGCAGCAGGGATGGGAATGGGGCTTGGACACTGCAGGGAGAGTTTGGGGGTGACAGGGGAGATGTGGCCCAGTGTTTGTGACCTGTGATTGCCCTGAGTGATTGCCCTGGTGGCCACACCAGGGCCAAGTGCTGCTGCACAGGGGGTTGGTGCTGGCCTGGCTCTTCACCTTGGCTAAGCCTAGTTTGTTTTCCTTTTATTTTTTTTTTATAGTTAGCATCTATAAAGGTCAGGCTGCAGTAATTGTCTGTATCCAGAGCTTCAAAATAAGGAATAAGATGCAAATGAGGGCTGGGAGTCAGCCCCCACCTCTGCCCAGCCTTCCCCTTCTGCAGCCCATGCTCAGCCCTGGGAACACCAGCCAAGGGGAGCAGAGCCCCATCCAAATTGTGTCCAGGCTCATTTTGCTTCTCAGAAGCACCACCAGCCCATGTTTGCTCAGCTCCTCAGCCCCTCCTGGTCCCACTGAGCCCCCTTTGCCCCCTGCCTCTGCTGCAGCAGCAGCCACAGATCCTCTGGCCACGTTCCTGTGGCTCTGTGGCCCCTCTGCAGTTTGGGGTGGGGGCACAGGGGGTGCAGGGGTCCCTGGGGGGGTCTCAGTGCCTGCCCAGCGCTGCTGCTGCTGCTGGGGAGGGATCCACATCCCTCCCAAAAGCTCCATCATTTCCCACCGACAGCCAGTGGAGGCTCCAGCCTGTGCCTGGCCAGAGCTCAGAGCCAATTCCTCAATTCCCAGGAGCTCCTGTGTTGCTTTGTGCTTGATTAACCTTTATCACAGAGTCAGGAACAAGACAGATCAGGGGCTGCCTTGTCTTTGGTGGTTCTGACGTGGGGCTCTGCTTGGCTGCTCCTGCTCTGGCTGGTGCATAACAATTCCTTCCCTGGCTCTGCAGTTACCCTGGGAGTGTATTTACACTTCCCTGCTCTCCCTGTCTCTCGTTGAGATAATTATTGTTTTTGGTATCTAATTACTCCTTTACTTTACATAAAGCCTAGTGATTTGAAAAGTCTCATTCTGAAAGCACTGAAATCACACGGCAGAGCCCAGGATTATTCACAACAGCATGGGGGGTTAAAAAAATGGCTTTAATCTAATAATTTTAATTGCATAAATTAATTTCCCCCTAACTGCTCGGAGTTAATTAATATTGAAAGGCCACTTACAGCCCTGGATGTGTGCAAACACCAGTTCCTTGCACAGGGGGTTTGTAGCCTTAGTTCAACCTGTACAGGGTGAGTTCTGATGTTTGCATTGGTAATTTCCTAATTAGATGGGATTTAAGGATTGAGGGGCTGACATTGGGCAGGTGGGTGTGCTGAGGTTAAACACCTCTGGTAATGCAGTCAGGATTTGCTCTGGGAGACCCAGGGCCCTGTGAGGACTGTGGGATTTCCCAGACTATTCAGCCTCTGTTTTCAGTGTATGAGGCAGAAACGTGGCTTTTTCCCTGGGAGAGGGATTTTCCTACACCAGGAGCCCTTTGACAGCAGCAGGGATAAAGGGAGGAGCTGGAGCATCCCAAACTGGAGGCAGACACAAGTGAAAGGCACCACTGTCCCCCCTGAGCAGCACAGGGACCCTCAGCGTGGCCCCAAGGTCGTGCTGTGACCCCAATTCCCCTAAATGCGACTGCCAGAGGAGCCCTGACCCTCCCCAGGGTGCAAGGAGCCAATTTCCTGCCCCAGAGCAGCACCAGGAAGGTCAGGCCTGCCCAGGAGGCGCCTGCAAGGCCAGTAGGATTGTGGCTGTGCCACTGGTTTGGGACAAAACCCTGGGAAATCGAGGGTGTCCAGCACCTGCCACTGGCACTGGGAATGAGGGTGGGTGGCAGCAGCATCCTCAGCTTCTCATGGTCCTTGATTGCATCCCAGGGATCAATGGAAAATATTTTATTGTGCCTTTTGTCTCCATTTGAAATCAAGCAGGGAGGTGATTAAATACAAGGCCATCTTTGGAGCTGGCAGGTTTATTTCTGCAGCTCAGGAGCAAAAGCCATTCTGTGCTGGCTATAAATATTAGCCAGGACACACCAGGATTTATGTAAGATAAATTCCCACCCTCCCCCTTTCTCCAGCAGGACGGAGTGATGCCTGTACATTCATATCAGACTAAAATGAGGGCAGTTTTTCACTAGATGGCTTTAGATAAATGTAAAAATTCATATGGCATCTGTGTCCATGAAGCAGGAGCTCAGTTTGGGAAGCTGTAAAGAAGGTGCCCCTGCAGACAGTGACCTTCTGCTGCCTGGAGCAGCAGGATCATCCCTGCTTCCCTCATCCTGATGAGGATCATCCCTGCTTCCCTCATCCAGGGCTGGGCCAAGCCTGGAGCCTGGAGCTCACCTCCTCCAGGCCTTGGCTGGGATGTGCCCTCTAGAAACTCAAAAGACAGTTTCCAACTTTCAAGTACTGAATTTACCCATCCATTTCATCTGCATCCAAACAGAAAGTCCATAAATTCCACACAGCAGGGCAGGAAATACCACAGATAGATGCAACTTCTCAAATTTTCCATCCACATCTCCTTACCTCATTGCGTGCTGGTGAGAAACCCTTGCTTGCCAATATGCATATTCAAATATATTTGTGCTTCCTATTCCCATTACTGGCAGCCTCTCATCAGGATTAATTTTCCAATCCTTCTGAGGGGGTTGCTGGTTTGGTTTTTTATTTTTATTTTCTCCTAAGACAGCACATTTCTCTGCAGCCACGAGGCAGGCAGTGCTGTCAGACACAGCTCGTGGGCTGCCCTGCACGTCTGCACTGGGCTCTGCTGGGGCTGCCAGGGGCTGCCCGCGGGGCTGGGGGCTCTGGGAGGCTCTGGGTGGGCACTGGGAGCTGCTGGGCTCGGCAGCTGAGCCCTGCAGGGGTGGCACAGCCCGGGCACTGCAGCTTTCCCTGGATCCTGCTCCCAGTCTGAGCCACCCCAGGGGCCCTGGCCAGCCCAGCCTGGCTCCTCGTGCCCTGCCTTTGGCTGCTGGGCTCTGTGCAGCTGGCAGCTCCCATCTGCAGGGTTTAATTGCTGTTCTGCTGTTGATGTGCCGGCTTGGGGAAGGCGTTGGGCTGTGGCTGGCTCATCAGACATCTCAAACATGCTCCTGCTCAGTCCTCAGTGCTGTGGAGGAGCCCTGGCTGCTGCAGCACCCAGCACAGGGCCAGGGCAGCAGGGCTGGGTCCAGCCCTGAGCTGAGCTGGGTCCAGCCCTGCTGAGCTCAGGCCATGGGCAGGACAGCCTTGGGGAGCAGGAGCTTAACCAAGCCAGACTAGAAATGGAAAGATGAGGCCTTAGCAAGGTGAGGGTAGCACGGTGCCCACGCTGGAGGGGCTGGAGCTGGAGTTAAACCCACTCAAACATTGCCCCTTGAGCTTTGTTTGGAGGTTTGAGGAGTGCAGGTGTCTCACTTGGTGCTGTAAGGCCATCCAAGGGCTGCCAAAGGAACAGCCCATCAGAGGCTGATGGATATTCCTGTGGTCTTCCCTGAAACCTCTGAGCAGAGGAAGGAACTGGGAAGCATTGACTTCTGCATGTATTGGTCATTAATATTTTATTATATTTAGTCTGAAGTTTATTAAAAATGCAAATCTGTTTACTTAACAAATGAAAGTTAAATGCCCAGGAAAAACTGTGGCAGCACTTGGAGCGTGTGTTCTCCCTGGGGCAGTGGGAGAGGGGCCTGGGGGACTGGGAGGTGCTGCCTGAGCAGCTCCTCTGAGGAACAGAGCCTGCAGAGCGCTGGCTGTGTGTGACAGGAGGGACAGTGGCCAGCCCTTGGAGCAGAGTCCAGCCGTGGGGATGTGACACGTGGGTGACAGGCAGGGATGGAGCCTGGTCTGTGGCTGTGCAGGGCCCTGGCATCCACCTGATCCCAGCTGCTGCTGTTGTTATTCCCTTAAATCAGGGTTTGCAGCCTGGGAAGCTACAGCACCCTTGTTTGGATTGCTAAGGAAATGAAATCAGGTTTTTGGCACCACGGGGGCCGCGAGGCCGTGGACCATGGTGGTCTGACTGGACTGTAGGGAAGGGACAGCCCTGGGAATCAGAACCATGGAATCCCAGTCTGGTTTGGGGTGGAAGGGACCTTAAAGCCCATCCAGTGCCACCCCTGCCATGGCAGGGACAGCTCCCACTGTCCCAGGCTGCTCCAAGCCCTGTCCAGCCTGGCCTTGGGCACTGCCAGGGGTGGCTCCTCTCCTCTCCTCGAGCAGGGAGAAACCTCTGAGCAGTCCAGCCATGATGGAAACCTGGGAAGGGGCAGGGGGGATGCCCACGTGGGCACTGCCAGGTGTGTGTGGGCAGGAGCACCACGAGCCATCCCAGCCCATCTCATTCCTGCTGCATTCCTTGGCACGGCTGGGGTTTGCCAGCCCTGGCTGTGCCGTGCCATGCCGTGCCATGCCGTGCCATGCCGTGCCATGCCGTGCCATGCCGTGCCATGCCCTCGTGACTCACAAAGCGTGTTCTGCACCTTTCCAGGGTGCAGCCCCATCCCAGCTGCCTGCCCCACCCACCACCGTTCTTTTCTCCTCCCGTAGTGCGGCCGCAATGCTGAAAACTTCGACCGGTTTTTCACGCGCCATCCACCCGTGCTAACACCTCCCGACCAGGAAGTCGTCGGGAACATTGACCAGTCAGAATTCGAAGGATTTTCCTTTGTTAACTCTGAGTTTTTTAAGCCTCAAGCCAAGAGCTAAGTTGCTGTGCAGATCTCATCCCTGCGTCTGTCATCCGGTCCCAGCTGCTGTTTGTGGTGACACATTCCATTGCAAAACTTGCATCCGTGGGCTTGCTTTAGTTCCTTACTGGAGTGACCGTATTTCAGGTGTCTTCCTGTTATTGGGGGTGTCACTGGAGGGGAGTGATGTGCGAGAAATGCTGCAAATGGGCTTTTGTAATGTTTTGTTTGTAGAAAATGGGAACAGCTCAGTGGGTGACAGAACAAAAACGGAGACACGGTGACAACTGGGAGAAATCCCTTCATCGTGTGCTTTCATTCCTGCTCTTTCCTTTTTCTAGTCTTTTAAATAATCATGAAAATTTAATATTTAGCCTTCCTAGCCATAGTGGCAAATAAGTGTTTTTAATGAAACCATTCCCCAGAGTGTCTCTCCTCCCAAAAGCTCTGGAGAGCCGAGATGCTGGTCCTGGCTCCTTTTTTGGCTGTGTCCTGCTGTGTGTCCAGCCCCAGCACAGCTCCCCTTCCCTGCTCTGGGCAGGCTGGGTCCCCAGCAGTGGGGTAAGTTATTCAGGAAGCTGTCGTTGGCAAAGATTCCTCCTGATTGTGCAGTTTCCAAGCAGCATTTTTTAAAATCAAAGCAAACATCCAGTGGTAAATGGGAAAGTTGGAAGATCTGCTTTTGAATCCGTGGTCACCCTAGTAAACACCACCAGCATCCATTCTGTAGCAAAGCTTTTTCTTCTTTTCAAATGCCAAAGCCATTGATGGAGTTTGTTACTTGTGCTTTAAATGTGTCAAAAATGGTATTGACCCAAAGGGAAGATACTTAACTCTGACCAGTATTGTGAATTCTGATATGAAGCGTGTAAAGAAGCTTGTTTCAAAAGATACTTCTATCCTTAGGAATTGCCCGAGTTTTGTTTCTGACATCAAAGGAAACATTTCAGGGAGGGTGAATTTCTCTTGAAAGGACAACAATCACGCTGCTTCCTTTTATACCCTTGCAGATGTTCGTGGGCTGTCACTGTATCAATCTGCTTGATTTGTAATGTGCCAATTTATTTTTTTCTGAAACTGATTATAAAATAAAAAGTGAGAAAACCCGCCCCAGAAACCTGCCTGTGTTTGGCAATAATGAGTTTCTGCAGTCCAGCGAGGTGATTCCTGCTGGCAGCCAGGGCTGGAAGCTGCCCTGGCTGCTGGGGGATGCAGGCAGCTCATTCTTCCTCTGCATTTGTCCCAAAAATCCAACGTGGGATGTACTGGAAGCATCATCCGGATGGAGCAGTTGCCTGCAGCCTCCTGCAGCAGCCCAGGCTCCAGCAGGGCCAGGGAAGGAGCTGGTTTGTGTGGATGGGGCCAGCAGGAAGGACAATCCGAGGTGAGGACATGGATGAGGCTGGCAGGAAGGACAGTCCGAGGTGAGGACACGGATGAGGCTGGCAGGAAGGACAGTCCGAGGTGAGGACATGGATGAAGCTGGCAGGAAGGACAGTCCAAGGTGAGGACATGGATGAGGCTGGCAGGAAGAACAGTCCAAGATGAGGACATGGATGAAGCTGGAAGGAAGGACAGTCCGAGGTGAGGACATGGATGAGGCTGGCAGGAGGGACAGTCCGAGGTGAGGACACGGATGAGGCTGGCAGGAAGGACAGTCCGAGGTGAGGACATGGATGAAGCTGGCAGGAAGGACAGTCCGAGGTGAGGACACGGATGAGGCCGGCAGGAGGGACAGTCCAAGATGAGGACATGGATGAGGCTGGAAGGAAGGACAGTCTGAGGTGAGGACATGGCTGGGGCCAGCACAGCACTGCTCCTCGGGGATCTCCAGCAGCGCCTTGAGCAGAGCCGGCTGCGGCATCGCCTCGCACTCCCCGGGCTGCAGAGCCTGGCGTGACTCATCCATCCCTGCCTGCTCTCCCAGGAGCACTTGTTGGAAGCGATTGGCACTTCCAGCTAAAGAGGGATTACGGTTCCTGTTAACCTCCCTCCTGCCTTTGGGAATCCACTTCTGCCAAGTTCTGCGGACGCTGCAAGGTTGTTCCGAGAGGTCCCGAGCGTCGGCAGGAGCTGCTCCTGCCAGCCCTGGAGCTCCGCCGTGGGGAGGGGGCTCCATGGCAGCCCCCAGCCCTGGGGCCAGGCAGAAATGCTGCTCCGGGCCAGCCGTGCCTGGGCACAGTGCCACGGGCAGTGGGACCCCGTCTGTCCACCACACCACGCCGTGCCACCGCCACACCACCCCGCTGTGCTGCTCGCTGTGCTCCTCGCACCTCCCGGAGTCAATTCGCCCATCGCTGGAGGCCCTTTCAGCCCTGAGTGTCCCCTGCGCTCCCCCCTCTCCGTGAGATCCAGCAGCCGTTCCCTGCCTGCTCCCAGATTGTTCATCATCTTGACAGAGGCCAAATTGCCACCAATTCAGGCAGAATTCAAGGTAAGACACCAGCAACCCGCACTTTGCTGTGCTCAGCTTCCAGCCAAGGCCCTGAGGAGTGGGGGCTGCTGGAGAGGGCAGTGCAGGGGAGTGGGCTGCCCTGAGCCCCCTCCCGGGCACATCGCAGCCTCTCCCAGAGTTTTCTGCTGCCAAAAAGCAGCAGGAGGTTTTTCCCACTCCAGGGCTCCCAGGCTCAACACTCCTGAGGGCTTGGGACCAGGATGGCAGCTTGCAGCAGTCACATGTGGATGTGTCGTTCCCTTTGCAGCATCCCAAAGCTTTCCTGCTCAGGAGAAGCTCCTGGCCCACGTTGGTTTGGAGGGATGTGGCCTTCAGGAACTGTGTGGTCAGCTCAGAACCCTCCAGGCCCTGGGGCCACTTTCCAGAGAGAGAGACCCCGAGCACAGCCACGGCCCTGGGAGACCCTGCTGCCATCGAGGTGGGCTTGTCCTCACATCCTGACTGCTTCACCCTTTGCCTGCAGAACTCTGCACCTGAAGTTGATCCCTTCACCCTGTCTGCCCTTCCCTGTTCCTGCTCTGTGCACCCAAATCCACATCTCCTTCCTTCTCTGTGCTGGAGAGAGGAGCCCTGGAGGGACCCTGGCACCCAGGGCAGGCACTGGAGCCCTGTGGAGCATCACCCTGCTCATGGCCTGACAGCACAGCCACGGCCTGCCTGTTCTCCTGCCTCTTCTCCTGCCTCTTCTCTCTTGGCTCCTTGAGTTCCATCCAGACCTGTTTGCTTCCCACCTCGTCTCTTCTCCATCATCCTTGGCTTTTCCTGATCTTCCTCCCCAAGGCTAAGGTCATCCTGACAGGATGTCTGCTATGGCAAGTGGAATCTCCAAGCCTCCCCAGAGGTCCTGATGCACTGCTGGCTCATCTCCCAGGGCTCAATCCAGCTGCAGCTGCAGTGTGGTGCCCCTGGCCTGTCCAGGCTGGCAGGAAGACCTGGCTCTGTGTCCTGACCACGCTCCTGCTCGAGGCATGAAGGTGCCCCAGTGTCCCTTGCCCAGGAGGGGCTGCAGGGAGGACACAGCATCTCTCCTGCCAGGTCCTTCACCAGGACAACAGTGGGAGCTCTGCCATGGAGGGTGGGGTGGGGTGCAGCACCTGCAGCACCCCTACAGTTACTTTTCTCAGTTAGAGCTGGTAGATTAATCCAGGGTTGGAAATCCCAGTGCAGCAGAGCACAGCAGGGACCTGCCATGGTGGTGCCACACTTCAAAGGCAAAGTCTGGGGAAAATGAAAAACAAATACAGGTTTCTGCAAGGCTGACAGGGTCCTACCTGTGTCACAGCAGGGGAAGGTCACCTCCAGCAGGGAGTTGGGGTCTCTCCTGTATAGGGACATGGAAGAAAGGATGGAGAAGTCTCTTGTCCCTGTTGGCTTTAGTAACGAGGCAGAGCAGAGCCAGTTCCCGGCTGCCAGTGTCCCTCCACTGCCAGTCACGGTGGATGGAGGACCTGGGGTGCTTGTGCTGTACCTTCAGTGCTCAGTCACTCCAGCCATGGCTCTGTCACCTCCCACAGCAGGACAGCCCTGAGCCAGGCGCTCTCTGATCTGCAGGGTTTAGAAGAGCAGCCCACGCACTCCCGGCGCTGCTCCGCAGTGCTGATAGCAGGTTCCCAGTGCTAATCCTGACACTAACGTCCTTTCCTTCCCTTTTTTGGCTTGGGTGTAGCTGCAAAGTTGTTCTCCTTAAGAAATTGCAAGGAGAAAATGTTGCATATGTGGAATTTTCCTTGTCAGAGGTTTTGAAGTGCTGTGTGTTTTCTCTGTACAACCCTGGAGCAAATCACATCCTCCATCAATGAACCAGTGTTGGTTAACACCATATCACGGCATCATTCAAAAATCAAGCTCAAAGCAGAAAGAGCTCTTACAGCTGATTATTTTGTGCAAATTTTGACATGGTAGTGACTGTTGCTGCCATTTTGAGGCATGTTGCTTCCTCCAGGCTCCTTCCTCCTGTGCAGTGCTGAGCTCTGGTTGCAGTGAGGGTTCTGCATGCTGAGAACTGCTCCGTGCTCTCTCTCTCCTGCAGCAAACAGGACAGGAGGGATGCTCCCTTCCCAACACGGCTCTCACCTGTCCCTCCATGTCCTGGTCGTGTTTTTCAGGCGTGTTAAACTGGTGTTCTCCTCCTTCTGCTGCTGGTGCAGGGCTGCTTCTGTTCTACAGGGCTGGCAGTTCCTGCTCCGTGGCAGCTTGAGAAAGCGGCGTGGAGTGTGGAGCGCTGGGACAGCGCGGGGCTCCCTGGCCAAGCCCTGTCCAGCCGGGGACAGTGTGGCTCCCTGGGGACAGCGCGGCTCCCCGCCCTCGGGTGCTGCCACCACCCCGGGTGCTGTCACCTCTGGTGCCTCTCTCCTTCCCCACTTTAACTCTGTGCTTTCCGTTTAACAGAAGGACAAACGCGACACTTCCAACTTCGACAAAGAGTTCACCCGGCAGCCGGTGGAGCTCACGCCCACGGACAAACTCTTCATCATGAACTTGGACCAGAACGAGTTTGCTGGATTCTCCTACACTAACCCCGAGTTTGTCATTAACGTGTAGTCGCGGCGCAGCCCTGTCCTCGCTGTCCCACGCCGGGTCACCCTGTACATAGGACACTAGTCTTCCGGGATTAGCAGTGCAGACACACATCCCCCGCCAAACACGCCGGCCGCTTCTCCTCGGAGCCTCTCCGTGTCCGTGCCACTCGCTAGCTTGGTGTCCCTAGCCGGAGGTGTCCGGGGTGCCAGTTACCGGTCAGTGATACTTCTAGGAACTATAGTTGGTGGTGACTAATAGAGTTTTTTAACAGAATTATACCAAACTGCTACGGTCTCTGTAATTTTTGCAGCGGGACGCTGAGATCCCAGTGACCCAGCTACTCCCAAAGCGTTGCTGTGGAATGCTAAGCATGGTTGATCGCTTAAAGCGTTGTGCTGAAGCTTGCGATGAGTGTGAGCTTGTCTTAGAGGAGCCTTTTGTTCAAGACATGGATATATTTGATCAGTGTGGAAAAATCTGCTTCTAGACCTCTATTTCCCAATGC
This sequence comes from Peucedramus taeniatus, assembly GCA_013400575.1. Lineage (NCBI taxonomy): Eukaryota > Metazoa > Chordata > Aves > Passeriformes > Fringillidae > Peucedramus > Peucedramus taeniatus. The sequence continues at coordinate 21,563 of WBNO01021098.1, read as the reverse complement.
ATTGTCCATAGGGTCAGCCCGGCTCCCCGGGTGTCCCCCACCATCCGCCTTCCCTGCCTCGGGCATTGACTCCCAGCCACTCCCATGCCAGTTCTTGTAAATCAGAGCTAACTTTTTTCTAAGTGAAAGGTGGGGGGTTTTTGTAACATCTGGAACAGTTTGCAGTTTTGATACGCTCTGTCAGCACTCGCATAAATCTTTCACAGACACTGTCAAGATGCAACAGCTCTGTAAAGGATATTAATATTCTACCAAAACAAAACACATTTATATTCTTGGTTTACAATTTACCAACTGAAAACACGCCCGAGACCAAAGGGCTGCACTGAGGGCTATTTATAATGGAAACTTTTCTACTTTCCACCCTCTGCTATTCTCTTCCAGGCTCCAAACCCATGGTTTTCACAGACATCTTGATTTCCCTGATTTCCACCAAATTCCTGGGGGTTTTAAGTCAGTAATGCAGGACCTTCTGCATCATTAAAAAAAAAAGTTCTGAATGAGAAGAGACAATTCCAGCAGGTGCTTGTGAGGCAGAGCCGTGGCGTGCGGGAGGGCAGGGGCAGGCAGGAGCAGGAAGGAGGGAGCAAGGACGGGAAGGAGAAGACAGGGGAGGGCAGGAGCAGGCAGGAGAGGACAGCAGAGAGGAGGGGCAGGGAGAGAAGGACAGGAGCAGGGAAAGAAGGGCAGGAGCAGGCAGGAGAGGACAGCAGAGAGGAGGGGCAGGAGAGAAGGGCAGGAGCAGGGAGAGAAGGGCAAGAGCAGGCAGGAGAGGACAGCAGAGAGATGGGGCAGGGAGAGAAGGACAGGAGCAGGCAGGAACAGGCAGGAGCAAGGAGAGGAGGGCAGGAACAGGCAGAGATGGGCTGGAGCAGGCAGGAGCAGGAAGAAGAGGGCAGGAGCATGGAGAGAAGGGCAGGAACAGGCAGAGAAGGGCAGGAACAGGGAGAGAAGGGCAGGAACAGGCAGAGAAGGGCAGGAACAGGCAGAGATGAGCAGGAGCAGGTAGGAGCAGGCAGAGATGGGCAGGAGCAGGGAGAGAAGGGCAGGAGCAGGCAGGAACAGGGAAAGAAGGGCAGGAGCAGGCAGGAGCATGGAGAGAAGGGCAGGAACAGGCAGAGATGAGCAGGAGCAGGGAGAGAAGGGCAGGGACAGGCAGGCACTGCCCATCAGTGGCCAGCTGGCAGGTGACCCTGGCTGACTGCTGGCTTGGCAGAGGCTGAGCCCCAGGTGAGCATCCCCCAGCCCCTGTCACCCCGCTCCCGTCACAGCCCAGAGTGGCTGGTTTGCAGAACCCCGGGTGTTTTCTGAGCCAGCACTGGTTCTGCTGGATGCAGCCATTCCTCCAGGCCCCTGGGAAATGGGGGGGATTTTATCAATCATGAGGAATTCTATAGAGGAAATTCTAGTTTGTAGGTCTTTTATAAACATGAAACTCTACCTTTGGAAATTATTTTTTTCTTTTAAGGATTCCTTGAGAACTAAAGGCTGCCAGCAGCTAAGGCGCTGTCCCAGTGCTGGGGGCCAGCTGAGTGTCACCTCCCTGTCACCCACCACGGGCACTGTCCTGTGCCTGCCGGGGTGAGAGCTGAGCCCGTGGCCTCGGGTCCTGCCCTGGGCTGGAGGAACCCAAACCAAACCCAGAAAAACTGCAAATTGTGCCAGATCGAGGAGGGGGTTTCCGAGGGGCTCTGCACCAGGCGAGGCCCAGGGGCCGGGGCTGGTGGCTGGTGAGGGCTCCCCTGAGCCCGGCACGTCCCGAGGACACCGTGCCATCCTCTGCAGACCACAGCTGACGTCAGAGCATGTTCCTGTGACCTTCCAACCTGTCGCTGCAGAATTAGTATTACTTCAGTGGTGAATGTTTTTAATTTCCGTATCTTTGGCTCTGAGGGCGCTCCCGGGTCTGTCCAGGATGCTGCTGGAAGGTCTCGGGGCTGAGGGGCACCCCGGGGCCGTGGGCACAGTGCAGGAGCTGCTGCGGGGGGAGTCACACCTTTTCTGTTTGGAACTTGTGTCTGTGTTGGGTGACACTTGTGCATGGAGCAGGCGCTGCTGGACGCTGAGCAAAGCGGGTGGCCTCGGAGGGGACCTGCAGGGAAGCTGGGATGTGGCACCAGGCAGCTTTGGAGGCAGTTTGGGATCGAGATCCACGCTCCAGGGCGAGCTTGGCCAATGCCAGGTCCTCGTCTCAGGGCTCATACCTTGAGCATTCCTGACGCTGTCCATTGTGCTGCTTGCCAAACTCTTACTCCAAGACTCACTTCCAGATGACCTGTTTCTTCTGTGGAGGAATGTGCAGTGGGATGTGCCTGGCCCTGCACAGACACTCAGATCTGTGCAGACTCCTCCGAGGAAGGGCAGAGTGACAGTGGTTGAGTCACAGTTTATGTCATTTGATGATTTAATCTTCACTGCTGGATGGGGAAAGCAGAGCTTTGGGAGGGTGCTCAGAGCTGAGAGCCTCAGGAGAGCCCTGGTGCCCAGTCCCCAGGTGCTCCACAGGTGTGTGGAGAAAGGCCAAGAAAGCCATGCCTGGAGCTGTGGGGGATGCATGGTCTGCTGTCCCTCCTGGACCCAGTGGGACTGGCAGTGGGGTGCCCTGTGGCAGAGGGGGACCCAGAGCCCCGGGGGAGGGCTGAGGAGGCAGGACACGCACAGGATGGCACATCCTGGCTTTGTCCCGCTTGGTTACACCCCAGTGCTACAGGTAAGTGGGTTCAGGCTCCCAGCTGGTTTCCCCTGGCACAGGGTGGATCAGACAGCTGCCCCTGGGGCTGTGCTGAGCCCTTGGCCGCAGCTCCAGAACCTGCCCTGCTCCCAGTGTGGCTCCACTCGCTCCTGGCTGGGGCTGCTGCTGTGCCTGTGTCCCCTGGCTGAGCAGCCCTCTCGTCATGAGACCCATCACCAAAGGAGCCATGGATGGATGGAACCCATTTCATGAGTAAATGGCACTTTGTGCAGCAGCCAGCCCGTGCAGGCAGATGGGAGAGGAGTGCAGGGCAGTCGATGTGCTCTGGTGTTTGAGTCCCAGAGCTGTAACCCCAGGGAGGAGCCGAGGGGGTTGGAGCACAGGGCACGAGGATCAGGATCCCGCTGCTCCCGGAGCTGGGGCTGACCTGGAGGTGCAGCCTGCTCACGCTGCCAGAGGCTGTGGCAGGAGCAGGTGGGGCAGTGACCACACGCCTCTGGCTCCATGCATGGAAGTGTCACCTGAGCTGTTTATTTCTGATCACATTCAAAGTGGCAATTAAAACAAGGAGGGGAAAAAAAAAAGAAAAAAAAAAAAAAAAAAAAAAATGTTTATTGTTGAACAGTTTGTGTTTGTGAATTTGATTTCACCTGCAAGTATTTGATGACTTTTCTACATCCTAGACTACCTGCTGTGTGTTGTCAAACGGTTCTCATGAAGACCTCCTTTTAGATGGGCATATACTCTTGATTCAATTTGCTGCATGTATGAAAAAATAAAACATTTAATTTTAAAGAAACCCTGAGAGCTTGGCTTCCTTTGCCCTCAAGCCGGGGTCTGGGCATGGGGGCCGGGGTTCCCGGGAGGGGCCGCACCGAGTCCTGGCACAGCAGGAAACGCTGGGAAGTTTCGGGAGTTTGGTCCAAAATCTGCACAGCTGTGGGGCTGGGGATGACCAGGGGAGGAGACTGCACTGAAAGGTGCACAGGGACGGAGGGGAGGGGAGAGAGGGGTTAATTGTCGGTTAATTAACTAACTCCCTGCCGAGTCACCGGGAGCTGCGGAGAGGCGCTCCCCACCGCAGGAGCTGCAGCCTGGGCAGCGGGGCAGGGCTGGGCACGGGGCTGCAGCGGTGGGCGCTGGCCAGGGGGGTCGGGACCCTCTGGGGTCCCTCAGTGCCCGCAGGGGCTCGGGGGGCCGTGGGGGCTCCTGGCCCAGCCTCGGTCTCCGCTCGGCCCCGCAGAGCCTGCGCGTCCCTGCCTTTCTCCATGCAGGAGCTCCGCTTGTGTGGGGGTGCCCCTGTGGAACCGGGTGAGTGTGTCGGGAAGGGCTTCTCCTCCCGCCTCTGGGGACGTTAGCGAAGCTTTCAGCAAAATGTCCCCGTCTCTGCCACCTGTGGCTGATGGTCACCAGGAACACCTCAATTCGCCGGGGGGTGGCAAAACTGCCCGGCTCAGCCAGCCCTGGCACAGCCTGGCACAGCCTGGCACAGCCTGGCATCTCCTCCAGGCTGGGCAGCCCTGGGGGTGCCCCCGAGCCCCTGCTCTCCCCTCAGCCCCCAGCCATGCCCAGGACAGGGCTTTGGGGTGCCTGGCTGAGCCCCCCAGACTCGCTGCTGTGCCCGTTCCCAGCGCGTTGGAAACGCTCCTGAGCTTTGCCTCTCCTGGCTTGTGTAAGTGAAACATTTGGTTTTGTGACACTTTCCTTAATTATGGGAGCTAATGACAAAACCATTGTGACAAATGACTCAGCTTTTGATAGTGAAGTTAATTAATTCTGAAGTTAGAGGCTCCGTTGGAGTATCTGGAGAGGCCCGATTAGGAATGTGCTCACCCAGCGTGACACGGGCAGCAGGGACCCGAGTCCCCGTGACAGCCAGGTGAGACCGCCCCGGGCCGGGAAGGATGGTCTGCCCGGAGCCAGGGGATTAAAGGCCAGGCATCCTGGTGCCTGCCTCCTGATCCATCCCTGCATCCATCAAAGCACCCAGGGAACGCGGCCTCATTAATGTTGGACTGAGTGACCAGAGCAGCTCTGCATTGGGCACTGACCTTCAAGAGCGTCTCCCTGAAGCCATCTTTCATCTCTTTCATTTGCATTACAATCCTGTTTGCCTCATTATTCCTTATCCACTTCTTCTTCAAAGGATTTAAATCAAATCAATTAAATTGTGGCAGGCTGGAGCAGCAGTGAACCTTTCCTTGTGGCTCAGCGTGGTCCGGCTGGACCTGACTGCAGAATGGGTTTAATCTTCTGCTATTTGTTCTTTTATTGCTTCTGGGCTACCACTGCCCACAGATGCCTTTGTTCCCTGTCCATCCTTCCACCCATCCCCTGCAGACACCCTCCATGTACAGGCTGCTCTTTGTCTGACCTTGGGGAAGGGATTCTCCTCAGGAAGATGGGGAGCTGCTGGCCATGGAGTGGCTGTGGGAGCCCTGGGGCACTGCCATGATGCTTGCTGTCCTGTGCCATCCCTTTCCACCTCCTCTGCTTGTTTTGTCTGCCCAGGGAATCAAAGGATCATGGAATCATTCAGGTTGGAAATGCTTTCTAAGCCCATCGTGTTCAACTGTTCCTCCAGCACTGCCAAGGCCACCACTAACCCATGATCCAATGTGCCACATCTGCACGGCTTTAAAATCCCTCCAGCTATCCCTTGGCAACCCTTTCAGTGAAGAAATTTTCCCAAATATCCAATTTAAACCTCCCCTGGTGCAAATCGAGGCTGTTTCCCCCTGTCCTGTCCCTGTTCCCTGGGAGAAGAGACTGAGCCCCAGCTGGCTGCTCCCTCCTGCCAGGGAGCCAAAGTGTCAGCACAGAGGGGGAAAAACGCCGGAGGAATGTCACAAGGGTGGGCAAAATACCCCGGATGTGGGCACCAGCTGCTGCCAGAGCGGTGGCCCGGGCCCCGGAAGATGCGTGGTGCTGGCCCACACACGGCCACCCCTGCTCCCTCAGCTTCTCCCAGAATAAAGAGGCTTAATCAGAATGGATTTCTGTTCCTCCCCTGCTATTTTTATTGCTACTCAACTGTCGGAAATCCAGCAGGGAGAGCGGGGCTGGTAGGGAATTGCACCAGCCTGCCCCGAGCTCGTGGCACGGGCCCCGCGGCTGTGGCACGCGTGGCATCGCTGGCACCCCCGGCTGCACATCACACAGGGACAGCCCAGCCTCACCACTGGAGTCCTGCTGGAGCCAGGGGATTGCAGCCAGCGCTTCCAAAGCGGTGCAGATATAAATAATCCCCTCGTAGGAGTGGGGAAGGATGAACACATGTGCCGAAGGCGCTGGAGCCCTTACCCCTCGCAGCCCCCGGGAGCAGGAGAATGAAGTGAAGGCCAGGCAGGGCTGGAGCATCTCCCTGCATCTCTAATGACCCAAACTCGCCTTGTGTCAGCCTCTCTTCCTTCAAGGAAAAACCTAATCCAGCTAGGGATTATTTCTGACTACTTACTTCCTGTCACTTTGCCAATTTAAATGCAGCAGAGCTTTCATCGCTGGATTTGGGAGGACAAAGCCTAACAGATCTCGGGTTAGGACATTTTTGCCTGCAAGGACAGCTTTTTTTTTTGCAAGAGTTGTACAATCTCTGCAGCGTGGGCTGGATTTTTTTATTTGTTTCTACTTTGCCCAGTGCAGTAGGGTCCGGGCCCAGGAGCAGGAAGATGACGATGGACAGGGCAGGGAACAGGAAGAGGTGATGGAGCTGGAGCTGGAGCTGGAGCTGGAGCTGGAGCTGGAGCTGGAGGAGCCCAGGCTGCCCTGGTCAGGGTGCCAGGCTGTGACCCTGCAGTTTGAGTTGCAGAGCAGGATACCAAGGTCACCAAATTCCCTTTGATCCCAAACCTCAGCGAGCCCCAGGGGAAGGCAGAGCTCCGAGCTCGCTCCTGGAGCTGACACTCCATTCATGGAGCAGTGAGAGGGCTGCAGGGGTGTCCCCACCTCCAGCCCCACAGGGACCAACACGATCTGACATGGACTTTGCTTCTGTTTGAGCTCGCTTTGTTCAAAGCCTAGGAAACGGTACATGTGCACTCTGCTCACACCTACACACGCTGTGTTAAAATAACACAATTAAGGCTGCAAAATCCCCCACTCACAACGCAATTTGCAGCCCCTCAGCTGTGGGTGGGAGATATCTTTGCTGCCTCTGCGCAGGCCGGGGGCCGGGCAGGGTGCTGCCGTCAGGCGCTGCCCCACGCGCTGGTGACAGGGGGACAGGCAGGGCTGGCAGGGCTGGCAGGATGGGGGGCGTCAGCAGGCAGATGTCCCACAGAAACTTGGCCTTTCCCTGTGCTCTGAGCCACCCTCATGGTGCCCACGGGATTGCTCAGAGCCAGGGGCTTAGGAAAACCCTGAAGAGCAACTTTTTACAGAGGCAGGTAGTGACAGGACAAGAGGGAATGGTTTTAAATTAAAAGAGGAGAGATTTATATTGGATATTGGGAGGAAGTTCTTCCCTGGGAGGGTGGGCAGGCTCTGGTGCCCAGAGCAGCTGGGGCTGCCCCTGGATCCCTGGCAGTGTCCCAGGCCAGGTTGGACAGGGCTTGGAGCAGCCTGGGACAGTGGAAGGTGTCCCTGCCATGGCAGGGGTGGCACTGGATGAGCTTTAAGATTCCTTCCAACCCAAACCATTCCTGGTTCTGTGATTCTATGACCAGTGCCCCAGTGCAGCCATGCCAGGGCTCATCCTGGTGACTGTGACCCCGAGGTGTGACCTGGGAACCATCGTGTGCCTGTGCCAGTGCCACTCCCCAAAGCTGAGAAGCGAGAACCCCTCGTCAGGAAATGCCCAGGAAGCCCCCCCGTGACGCAGGGTGGGTGTGGGGGTGCTGCTGACCCCGGCCCCTGTGTCCCCCCCTCAGAGGGCTGTGTCCCCTCCCAGCTCCCCGAGCTCTGCCACTCTCCAGATGGGAAGGCTGGAAGCTGTGAGCCCAGAGAGCCTGGGCAGAGCTGCACCGCCTCCAGCCCGAGCTGGGAGCCAGGCACGGGGCCCGTGGGGAAGCAGGGAATGAACCAGGGGGATCCAGAGCCGGGAGCCGGCGGGAGGCCGGGGAGGGAGCGCCGCAATCAGCGCGGCCCGCCCGGGGAGCAGCACAAACGGTGATTTCAGGCTGAGGAGCCACTTCATTTCTGCATTCTTAATTTCTCGGTACTTTCATAATTCTCTGTTTGCCTTTTTGGAGTAAATAACTAGTATTTCCATGTGAGTGCATGCAGATGAGGGCTGGGGAAGCACACGCCGCCCTGTAAACCGGGCGCTTTCCCGTCTCAGCGTGGCCCTCACAGGACCGTGAATTCCAGAGGTAAGTGCATTCCAGGGCTCCCTGGAAAGGTCGCATGAGTCATGGGCTCATCCAAGCGGCGGAGGGATGTTTCAGGGAGATGAGGAGACAGCGGAGAGGGAGAGGACGGGGGGTTAACTGCTGGGAACGGTGCGGGAGTGGTTTGTGGGTACGAGGGATGTTCAGGCTGAACCAGCTCCTGGGCAGGAATGTACACTGGGGTGCCGGGGCAGGGACAGCTCCGTGGCAGCGTGGGCAGGTGCTGTGCCCTCCCTGGGGTCCGCTGCGTGGGTGTGTGGCCCCCAGCCCCTTGTCCCAGTGCCACCCGCTGCCGGTACCGGTGCAGCAGCTCAGGCACCGAGCGGGCTGAGCCGGGGGACTCGGGGAACCGAGCGGCCCCACGCCGGGGGCTGCTGCGGGTGGGTGACTGTCCCCGGGGCGGCACTGGCACTTCCAGGGGACTTCCACCCGCTCCGTGTCCCAAGACAGTCCCGGTCCGGACCCAGAATCCCGGGGGCGGTCCCCGGGGCTGTCTCGGTCCCGCGGTCCCCGCTCGGTCCCGGCACCCAGTGGTGGGATCCCCCCGCCCAGTCCGGGTTTTCTTGTCGGGTCCCTCTCGCCTTCTCCCGGCTCGGTCCCGATCGCAGCATCCCGGGGTGGGGTTCCCGGGGCAGTCACGGTCGCGGTCCCCGCCCAGTCCCGGCACCCCGGGGTGCGATTCCCGTCCCGGTCCCCGTGCCCGCGGTGCCGGTGGGAGCGGGCGGGGGGCGGTGTCCCGGCGGCGCAGCCCCCCGCGGGTCCCG
>WBNO01021098.1:0-11986 GCA_013400575.1 Peucedramus taeniatus | reverse complement strand
TGGGCAGTCCCACGGCGGGGCTGCCCCACCACGGCTGCCCCACGGGCGAGCTCCCCCCTGCCCGGCCTCGCCGCTTCGCCCCGCTGCTTCCCTCCCGCAGCAGAGCCTGCCTGGCGAGGCCCCAGCAGCTGCCGCCCTCCTGCAGCACAGGCCACGATTTGGGGCAGTTTTGGCCCAAAGCTGCCGGTTGAGGTGTTTCTGAGCACCCACAGGCTGTGGTTAAAGATGAGCTTTAGCAGAGCCAGGTGCTGGTACCTGCGCAGCAAAAAATGGCCGATGGCATCGCCCTGGGCCCTAACTTGGGCAGTGAGTGGCAGCAGCGGGTGTCCTGTGTGCTCGGGAGAACCTGCCCCGCTGTCCCCGGGGCCCTGGCCGTGTCAGACCGCCCCAGCCCCCGAGCCACGGCGCCCAGCTGCTCCTCCACGTCGGAAAGTTCTCGGTGAGTCACGGCCAGGGACGCAGAAATACCCTGCCTGTTCCTGGTCCTAAACCCGGTGAAGTCAGTCAGAGCTTTAGTATTGATTCAAGGAGGGTTTGGATCATGCTCTAATTCCATAATAAATAATTTGAGATAATCTGTCTCCCCTCTTGGGCTGAGGGAGCCAAGGAGGCAGGAGCCAGGCATGTGAAAGATGGGCTCACTGGAGGCATGAGTAATATCTAAAATTCTTTGGTTTGCTACCTGTATTTTTTTTTCCAGCCAATGTTTTATGTTTCCCTCACTGTGATCAATCACTGCTTTGGAAGGAGCCAGAGAGGCCCCGCTGCCCCGGGCACAGCTCACTCGGGAAAGGGCTTGGCAGTGCCATGGCAGAGCTCAGAGCTGGATCCCAGCCCTGCACCCTGAGCCTGGGCACGGGGCTGGGAGCAGCAGGGCACGGGCTCGCCGTGGGCTCAGCACTCCCTGTTCCACATCCTACCCCACGCTGGAGCTCTGAGAGCCGCGGGAGTGGGAGTGGGAGTGGGAGTGGGAGCGGAGCCGTGCGGGGCTCGGTCCGTTCCTGCGGCGCCCCCGGGGCCTGTGCGGGGCACGGGCTCCGCCATCCCGGCGTGGGTGCGGGGATAGGGAGGGTCCCAGCCTGTGCCCGGGGGCAGCGTACGGGGCTGCGATGGTGCTGGGGGGACGTGCTGGGGCCGCTTATCACCCTCCTGAATTCTGCGGGAGAAGGCGCCTCGCAGGCTGTTAACCAGCGCGCTGCCGGCCAGGGAAAACTTCCCCCGGCCGAGCTGCGCAGGGCTCGGGAGAAGGAGCGTGCTGGGGCGGGGGCCGAGCAGCCGGGGAGCGCTGGGGGCAGAGCCCCGGCCCCGCTAAACGCAGCGAGAGCCGTGCTGCAGGGCCTGCCGCCGGCCGCTTTCTGCGCGCTCCGTGCCCGGCTCGGGGCGGGCACCGAGGCTCCATCCCCGCAGCCGGCACCGAGCGCGGTCTGTCGCAGGGGCCGCCTCTCCTGCTTTTAGCACCGAGGAGAGCTCCCTGCCCCTCGGGAGCAGCCTCGGCCCTGAACTTTCGGGGGCCGGCCGCGCGTGGCTCGGGCGGAGCTGCCCGACGGGAGCGGCGGCTCCGAGCATCCCCGCAGCGCCTGCGTGGGAGCCGCGCACCGCGTGAGCGTCACAAGCCTTCGGCGAGAGCGGATAAATCCTGAATGGAGCCGCCGCAGACCCATGGAGAGCCACCCACACTGGGAAACACGAATTAGCGGCTGACTCAAGAGCTGGAGCCCTGGCAGGCGTTCCCAGCCTGCTCGATAGTCTGCTTGGAAGGGCAGCCTTTGGCTGCTGGTTATGGCTTTCACAATGTGGCAGCGCTCGGCAGGTGTGTCCCCTGCTGTGCCCAGCTCAGGTGTGCCCAGCTGGCCGGTGGTGTCCCCCGTGGCTGTCCCAGTGTCTCTTGTTTTCCCCCGTGCCTGCTGTGTTTGTTGGGGAGGGAGGGAAGCACGGGTGCTTTGGGGAGAGAGCTGGAGTTGAGAAATTGCTGCTTAGGCTAGTGGTGTTTTCAAGAAAGTAACAGAACTTTGGTTTTCATCAAACTTAATTAAATTCAGCATCATTAAATGCAGCATCATTAAATGCAGGGAGGCTCCGTGTCCTCCCTGCTGCGTGGTGTAGATTGGGACTGGCTCCATGGCATCATGCGGATCTGAAACAGGCAGAAGGAGCAGGAGGATTTGGCCAAGGCTGCTCAAAATACCATATTTTAAGGCGATGTGGTACTTTTCCTTTCCTCTTTCATTTCCCTCATCAGAATAAAGTGCTCTGTCATTTCTGGAGGAGGCCAAGCGTTGCTCTGCCTGCCTCCCTCACAGAGGATGCTCAGCATCCTGCATTCCTCTGGGGTGGGATGTGGGGTGTTTTGCAGGGGACACAGACACAGTCCCAGAGCTGTCCTTCAGCTGAGCTGTCCCCCCTGGGCCCATCCTGGCCCCTCCAGTGTCCCCCACAGCGGCTCCAGCACAGCCTTTGCCAGCCAGCTCAGCTCCCTGCAGAGCCCGGGGAGCTTTCAGGGCTGCTCTTTTGGGATGATCCTGTCTGGATTTACACAGAATATGGCAGGCACCATCAGCTGACCCCACAGCCCTCATACCCTGCCCAGTCCTTTCCACACCTGACCTGCAGCTCCTGCCTGGCTCGGTGGTGGGTGGATGGTCACTCCTGGAGGCTGCACCCGAGGGTGTTCGGCCGTGTCCCTGGGCTGGGGGTTCCACTGGAGAGCTCGTGAGCTCCTCCAGCTCCCCTTGAACATGAGAAATGATCCCTGGTACCTGGGTCTCCCATAGCCACGTGGGCTGTCTGTCCATGCTGCCTGCTGTGAGTCTGGCTGCACACTGAGGTCACTGAGCCCCTGACAGGGAGTCCCCAGAGTGGTGGGACTGAGCAGCATCTCCCAGCCCCAAACTGGACCTTGCTCTGCTGGTCCCTCACTCCTAATCCTTGGAGCTGGCTGTGTAGAGATGGCCATGGCTGAATGAGCCCAAGGTACCGAGCTGCCCAAATCTGCCTGAGCCACCTCAATATTCCCATCAGTCTTTTCTCTGCCATTTCCCTGATTTATCCCAATTATTTCATGTTTATTCAATACTCTCAATGAAGATGTTGCCGTAGCTCAGCGCTGTCCTTGTCACAGGCAATCCTGTGCAGGAACATCCCTTGGATGGAGGGACTGTCTCTGTGAGCTCCAGCCCCGTTAATAAAGTGCTGTTGATTCTGCATAATACAGGTCTTTAACTTTTTCAGGAGAGCTAAATCAAATACCCTGTGGAACTCTTAAATGTATTATGTTACTGACTTCCTTTATCAGCTGGATTTGTAACTATATCAGGAAAAAATTATGAAGTTTGATAAATCTGTTTTCCACAAGGCTGTTTGACATTTGCCTCCTCCTCCATTCCCACCTCTGCTAAGCCATGGGCGGTGCTGGGGACACAGCTCCTGCCACTGCCCATCGCATCACTCCTGGCATTAAACCAGCTTCTCCCGTCTTCTAGAAATTCAACAGAATGCCAAGGTTTATTAAAATCCATTTTAGATCTTCAGAAGCCTTCTCGGCCTATTCTCTGAATGCTCCTGGGAGGAAGTTCTCCAGCCCTCCCGATTCTGTGTTTACACTTTGCAGTCGCTGTTCAGCATCCCCCCAGCTCCTGCCAGGATCCGGGAGCCTGTTTGTCTCCAAGTACAGAACAGAAGTATCTGATGAATAAATAAGCATGTGTCACTTCTGCTCCGTGACTGACAGCTACACTGTCATGATCCAGTCATGGTTTACAGTCAGGAAAGCTCCTTCCAGCACAGTGACAGAACTCCTCCTTGTTTTGCCTTGACCTTTCAGTGGCAGATTTATTTTAACTGATCCCATCAGCTCCTCCCATCAGCCACTTGTGTGTGGCCCGCTACTTCCCATATCAAAGTCCCCCATTTTTCGGTTTTTATTTCAGTTTCCAATTCCCCTTTCCAGTGGGCCTGGCAGGGCTGTGAGGGGCAGCAAAGCACCTGCCCTTGCTCCTGAGTTTCCATTTTCCCTGCTGGCTTTGTCCGTGGCTGGTTTTGGCTCCGCTGAGCAGAGCTGGGTCGCAGTGAAGGCATTAAATCGGGCTGGAAGCAGCTGCCCTGGCCAGGCACCAGCTCTTCCCCCGCCTCCAGCTCCTCTCAGCCCTCTGAGTGAGGCCAAGCAGAGAATTTCCCCAAGGTGACAGCAAGATTGTTTCTGTTAGAAAGTTATTATCTTTAATTTTTAAAAGCGCCAAGCAAATGTCCCTGAGATTGCAATCACCCATGATGGAGCACTTTTTCTCACTACTCATTATGGGCAGGTATTTAAGGAGCTGCTCATCCTGTTCCTCTGTCTGGTCAGTGTCTGTGATGGATTCTCATCACCACCCCAACGTGCCACTTCCCGGCGGTGCCCGGTCCAGCTCAGTGCCAGTGCTGGAGCTGCTGTGGTGGGGCTGCCAGGCTGCCCCACGACCACTGACCACGCTGACCACGCTGACCACGCTGACCACTCTGACCACTCTGACCACACTGACCACCCTGACCACGCTGACCACGCTGACCACACTGACCACCCTGACCACGCTGACCACGCTGACCACACTGACCACACTGACCACGCTGACCATGCTGACCACCCTGACCACACTGACCATGCTGACCACCCTGACCACGCTGACCACGCTGACCACCCTGACCACACTGACCACACTGACCATGCTACGCTGACCACACTGACCACTCTGACCACGCTGACCACCCTGACCATGCTGACCACGCTGACCACCCTGACCACGCTGACCATGCTGACCATGCTGACCACCCTGACCACCCTGACCATGCTGGCCACCCTGCCCAGAGCCCAGCAGCCCTGGCACGGCTCCCCACAATGCCCCCAGCCATGGCTGTGCCCAGGGGTGGCAGCTGTGGGGCAGGGGAGCACAGATGGGGACTGCCAGCCTGGGCTGGAGGGGATGCAGTGGGACAGGGCTGGTCTGTGCAGCCAGGCAGGTTTGGTGCTGCTGGGAAGGGGTGTTTGCTCTTTGTTACCTGGGGGCTGGGAGGAGTTGAATTTTTTTGTCTGTGTGACAGAGATTCAGGATGATGGAGGCACCTAAGGTGAGGTGAGGATGGAGGTGGACAGGGACAGTCACCTGTTTGAGACTTCCTGATGGGATTACCTGCAAGACTTTCCATCAGGACAGCCGGAGCAGGGACAGCCCAGCCCCTGGCACTGCTGTCACACAGCACCAAACACGTGCCCTGGGCACGGGGCTCTGCCAGGGGTCACGTACAACACCCAGGCACAGCCTTGGGTTTAGGGAATCCCAGAGCCTCGCCTTGGTGGAGGATGTATTGGATAAAAGTGAATTACTGTCCTCTAATGGAGATGGAAATGAGGCTGGCTGGACCCTCAGGCTGCTCCAGACCCACGTTCTTGTGGCACATGGCCAAATGCCACGAGTCATAAGAATCCTTGTGGGCACAGAGGGTCTCGTGCCCCTGCCAGCTGGCACCGTGGCTGCTGGAGCCAGCTCCAGGGCTGGCTGGAGAGTGTCCGGGGAGGAGCTGTGCCCCAGCTCGCTGCCACCAGCTCTGCTTCGAGCAGAGGGTGCAACATTCACCCTCCTGGGATGCTGCGGTGTTTTCTGGGCAAAAATCCTGACTTGTGGGATGGGTTAAGGAGCCGGTTCCCTCACTGCCTGCGAGCAGCACGTGATGAGTAAAATGCTGCGAACAGCTCAGAAACAGGCATTTTACTGCTGCATAGGCGTGGTGCAGAGCCTGTCATCTCCGGAGCTGTTCCCGTGCAATAGAGGTGGAAGGCTGAATTTGAATGAGGCTCAAGTGGTTTTTTTCCCATGCAAGGTCACTGGCTCCAGGCCGGCTGTAAATAATTAGGGATGGCTGCTGAAGGCTGCGAGCCCGGCGGGCAGCTGTGGTGTGGGGAGGGTGCCCCACGGATGGATGCGGGATCCTCGGGTTCCCAGCGAGGTGGGCACTGGCCAGGAGGTGCCAGCGATGGCGTTTGCTGGAGCAGGCGAGGAGCGATGCCCGGCTCCGCTGCCAAGAGCTGCGTGGCCTTTGGTAAATCCCTTCTCTCAGCAGGAGTTTTGCCTTTTGCAAGGTGAAGCCAGGTGGATTCAGCAGCGCTCGCCTCCCACGGCTCCAGGGAAGTCCCCAGCACCGTGCCCGCTGGGTGATGCCCTCCCGTGGCCCTGGCACAGCCCCCGGGCACTGCTCAGGGGACAGGCCCGGTGTGGAGACCTGTCATGCTCTGCTGTTTGGGATGAGCTGAGGTGAGGCAGCCGAGCATTAATCCTGCTCAGTGCTCCTCGCCTCTCCGTGCTTCCTGTTCCTGGGGTTTCACCATGGATTTTTAATGAACACAGTGTGCTCTTCATAAATCGACAGCAACCTCCTTTTTCGGGGAAATCAAAGATGCTCTGAAGTTTATAGAAATGCACTAATCCGTAGGTGTGGGGGCTGCTGCCCGCTTGGCAGGGGGCTCTCCCTGCCTCTCATTAGCGCTGCCATCAGCAGCAGCGCCGGCAGCGCTGGGGCGGCTCAAGGCACCCCAGGGGAAAGGTCCCAGGCGTGTCCTGAGTGCCCGCTGAGTGCCCGCTGAGTGCCCGCTGAGTGCCCGTGGAGTGCCCGCTGAGTGCCCGCGGAGTGCCCGCTGAGTGCCCGCACAGTGCCCGCTGAGTGCCCGCTGAGTGCCCGCTGAGTGCCCGGGGAGTGCCCGCTGAGTGCCCGTGGAGTGCCCGCGGAGTGCCCGCAGAGTGCCCGCTGAGTGCCCGCTGAGTGCCCGGTGAGTGCCCGCTGAGTGCCCGTGGAGTGCCCGCTGAGTGCCCGCGGAGTGCCCGCTGAGTGCCCGCACAGTGCCCGCTGAGTGCCCGCTGAGTGCCCGCTGAGTGCCCGGGGAGTGCCCGCTGAGTGCCCGTGGAGTGCCCGCAGAGTGCCCGCTGAGTGCCCGCTGAGTGCCCGCAGAGTGCCCGTGGAGTGCCCGTGGAGTGCCCGCTGAGTGCCCGCTGAGTGCCCGCAGGGACACGGGGAGGACGTGGGGAGGGGTCCTGCCCACTGCCCTTCCAGAAGGGCTCCAGCACCTCCAGCCTTCACTTCGGCGTTCGGAGTGGCCCTGGGAAGACCCCCCGGAGCTGGTGGGTGCATTTTGGGTCGGTGTGGAGGGGTGGGCGTTTCGCGTCTCTGCTGAGGCTTCCCGGCTGGGTTTGCTGTGGCTGCTGGCTCCGCTCCGGAGGTTTTGGGGAGCTTTCCGCGGGGTGAGGAGCGGCTCGCTCGGGGAGTGCGGCAGCTCCAGGTAAGGCTCTGATGAAGAAGCCACCCGCTGTGACAAGGAATGACAGGGCCGGGGTGACAACGGTGGCTCTCCCTGGCCGTGTGCGCGCTGCGGGACGGGAGGGGCAGGGGCTGCATCCCGCCCCGGGAGCCGTGACACGATGGGAGTCCTGGGGAGCAGCCCGGGCCCGGCTCCGGGCAGCCCAGGCAGAATGTCCTCATTGCACCCTGAGTGATTTCCCAGCCTCCTACCTGCAACAGGTATTGAAGTGTCCTCAGGAGGAGCAGTCCGGGCCAGGGGATGCTGCGTGCTTTCAGCTGTCCTGGGTCTTTTGGTCCCTTCCAAACAACTGGGGGGTCTAAGAGCCTGTGATCTCTTGCCCAGAGGAGAAGTGGAGGGTGCTCTCGCAGTAGGCTCTTGGTCCCTTTTGGATGTGTCAGGACCCCCGGGCTTCGCTCAGCCCCTGAGCAGTGCAGGAATCCCTCACTCACTGAGCAGCTGAACACATCAGGGTTTCACTGTCACGGCAGGAGGAGGGAGCGTGCCTGCTGAGCAGGGGACAGGGTGAGATGATTTTCTCAGATATTGCCTGTTTCTTATCTCCTGACACCTCGATGTAAAGACAAATCTCGTGCTGCTGGGCAGCAGAGGGAGGCTGAGCTGGTCCTGTGCCAGGCCCTTGGGAACGGTGCTGTTTAACCACACGGTCCTGTGGGAATGCCAGGGTGGCAGGAAGGGCAGCGGGCAGGTCTGGGAGCAGGTCAGCCCCTGGTGCCATCCTGTCACCCCCCCTGGGGCTCTGTGTGTTTGCTGTTTGCCAAGTGGTTTGTTCTGAAGGGGGAGAATTGAGGTGGACAGGGACAAGGGGGGCCATGTGACCCCGCAGCCTTTCTGGGGGACGCTGGGCACCCATGGGGATGTTGGCATTGGTGATGCATCCTGTGGGACTCGGGCAGTAGTGAGCAGTAACAAAGGTGGTGTTTGAGGGTTACATTTGTGTTCATGCCTCTCAAATGGTTTCCAATTTCACTGGTGTTTTGGTAATTGTCCCCTAATTCCATCTTTAATCTCAGTTTGTGCTGGAGTCACAAGGGGAGGGGAGAGCACCCCAAAGACACTACCAACAAGCAAGGACCCTTTTGAGGCGTGCCTGATTTACCTTATTAAAATCAGCCTTGGCTTGTGCTGCTGGCACTGTCAGCAAGCAGCTCATGTCCTGAACACCCCTGCTCCCAAAAATGGCACCTCCATCCCCCTGGAGGGGCTGGGCTCCCTCCTAACACGGCACAGGAGCCCTGCGGGCCGATGAGGCTCAGCTGGGTGTTAAACACCAACCTCTTGCAGCTGCGTGTGACCCTCAGCCCCCCCCCCGAGCACATCGCACAACGCGGTCACACGAGCCCTGCGCGGGGCCGAGCCTTCCCGGGGCTGCTGCCGGGCCGGGAAAGGTCCCTGTCACCTGCCCAGGCACTCTGTGACCTGCCGGCAGCTGTCCCCGCCGCCAGCCCGGCTGCGTGTCCCGCCAGCTGGGACAGTCATTGCTGCCGGGATGCTCGGCAGCCGTGCCAAGTCCTCCATTTGCCTGAGCAGGCTGGCTCGGCCTTATCGCGGGCAGCAGCTGTGCCACCCGGCCGGGCCAGATGGGCACGGGCTGATCCCCTGCAGCCCGGCTGCTCCGGGGGCTCTGAGCTGCTCGTGGGCCCGGGGCTCCTTCTCCCCGTGCCGGGAGCATCTCCTGTCGCTCCTCAGCACACTCCAGCCACGGATGGAAGTGTTCTCTGCGCATCAGTCTTTGGCCTTCTCTCAAGGCGAGAGGCTGGAGAAGGATCAGGGCGATCGCGCCTTGCACGGGAAGCAGGGAAGTGCGGCGGGTGCGAGACCTCAGCCGGGGAGGAGTGGGACCGGGGCTGCTGCTTCTGTCCCCACCAACTGCTTCTGTCCCCTTCATCTGCTTCTGTCCCCTTCAGCTGCTTCTGTCCCCCACCAACTGCTTCTGTCCCCTTCAGCTGCTTCTGTCCCCCTTCAGCTGCTTCTGTCCCCAGCAGCTGCTTCTGTCCCCCACCAATTGCTTCTGTCCCCCACCAATTGCTTCTGTCCCCCTTCATCTGCTTCTGTCCCCACCAACTGCTTCTGTCCCCTTCATCTGCTTCTGTCCCCTTCAGCTGCTTCTGTCCCCCACCAACTGCTTCTGTCCCCTTCAGCTGCTTCTGTCCCCCTTCAGCTGCTTCTGTCCCCAGCAGCTGCTTCTGTCCCCCACCAATTGCTTCTGTCNCCCAGCCTGCCCCCAGCAGCCTGCGGCAGCTCCCGGGAGCTCAGCCCGTCCCCGCAGGGCCGGTGCCGCCGGCTGAGCCCCGCAGCATCCCCGCAGCCGGGGCCGGCTCATCGGGAGCATCTTGAGGTGCGAGACAGCCGCGCCTCCCCCTCCGCCTCCCCCGAGCCCCGTCTGCCGGGGGAAGGGCCTGGGGGACAGCGGGCTGGGGACACCGGGCTGGAACGGCCGCCGTGCCCGCTGCAGCGTGCGGGAGCTGCTGTCCAGAGCAGGCCCGCACTGCGCGGTGTGCGCGACACCGACACCGACACCGACCCCGCCGCTCCCAGGGACGGCCCCGTGCCTTGGACGAGGCCGCTCAGCACACACGAGCCCGGTCACTCTTTAGAAATCACTTGCGACGTCAGTTTGAACAGATCTCCCCTTCGGGATGAAGGGAAGTCTTCCACAAAGCAGGGGAAGCAGAACGTCCCATCGCAGGCAGGAGCTGCTCCGGGCGGGGCTCAGCCCCCCGGGCTGTGACAGCAGCGTCACCTCCCGCGCAGAGCCTGTTCCAGGGCTGTGAAATCCCCGGCTCCAGCTGAGCACCCAAAGCCAGCAGATGCTCGTGATCTGCATCTCTCCAGTGCTCCCCTACCCATCTGTAAATCGGGGAACGCAGAATCACAGAATCTTGGAATGGTTTGGGTTGGAAGAGACCTTACAGCCCATCCAGTGCCACCCCTGCCATGGCAGGGACACCTTCCACTGTCCCAGGCTGCTCCAAGCCCCGATGTCCAACCTGGCCTTGGGCACTGCCAGGGATCCAGGGACAGCCCCAGCTTCTCTGGGCCCCCTGTGCCAGGGCCTGCCCACCCTCCCAGGGAAGGATTCCTTCCATATATCTAACCTAAGCCTCCTCACTGTCAGTGTGAAACCCTGACATTGCCCCTTGTCCTGTCATTCCATGCCCTTGTCCACAGTCCCTCTCCATCCATCCATCATCCATCCATCCCTCCATCCCTCCCTCCCTCCCTCCATCCCTCCCTCCCTCCCTCCATCCCTCCCTCCCTCCCTCCATCCCTCCCTCCCTCCCTCCATCCCTCCCTCCATCCATCCCTCCATCACCCATCTTGCAGCCCAAGCTGCAGGAGCACCATCAGGGAGCAGCTGGGTGCAGCTGGGACAGAGCCCAGCTGGGTGCCCTCAGTGATAAGCAGGAGGAGCTGCTCATCCCTCCCTCCCTCCCTCCATTCAAAGGCTGCTGCAGGCACAGCCCTCCCTGCAGGGATGTGTGCTGGGGGCTGAGGGCAATGCCACGGACCCTGGGCACGATCCAGAGCTGAAACTGGGGCAGTAAAGGCACAGGGGCAGCCCCAGGTGAGTGCCAGGGGCCCGGTGGAACTCCTGCTGTCCTTGGGCCTGGTGGCAGAGCAGCACCTGGCTGCAGCAGCAGCGGGATGGGACGAATCTCTCTGAGATCCAGTGCAGAGGAGGAGGATGGAAAGCCTTGGGTGAGTGGTGAAGCTCTCTGCTCCCACCCATCTCGGGCGCTTTCAGGTCTTTCTCCTCTTCCCCTCAGCTCTCGTTGGCTCCTGAAGGGCAGAGCCAGGGGAGCTGGGGTTGTTTGGAGTTTGGAATGGCAGGGCCAGATGAACTTGGGGTTGTTTAAAACTCTGATTTTTTCTAGCACAGCGTTTTGTGCTCTGAGGCGGGTTTGGGGAGCTGGGGAAGGTGAGGCTGTTTAATGGCCGAGGTGATGGTGTGAGTGGCTCGGGGAGCACGAAGCAGCTTGCCCAGCTCTGACCCGAGGGGAGCAGCTCTGTATCCAGGAGCAGGGTCCTGCTCCCTGGGCTGGAGGGTGCAGCGTGGGCAGGGACAGCACAGCCTCACACAGAGGAGTCCCATGGGCTGCCTGAGGCAGGGCAGTGTTTCAGGGGCCTGGAGCTGCCGTGTGCTGGGGCTTTTGGTGCTGTAAAATCCCAGAGTGATGTGAGGGACTGATGCAGCCTCCCCTGTCGCTGCCCAGGCAGGGAGCCTGCTGCCACTGCAGCAGTGCCAAGGTGTTCCCAAACAGGGCAGGGCGAGCATGGAATGCCATGGGAATGGCTCTGGGTCTCTGGGCAGCTGAAAAGGGCAGCTTTTATTTCTTGGATGGGCAAGATGAGGTTGGCGTCGCTCACTGGCTCACCAGCAAAGTTCTCTCCTGATGCAGGAGAGTTCCTTCTTGTTCTCCAAAAAAAGCCAAGAGTGAAACTACGGTGCTACTCCCGAATGCCGCTTTGCCCATCTGGGGCGTTGGAGCCGCTCCCCGGGGCTGCTTCCCTCCCGCAGATGGTGAGGAGGCGGCGCTGCCTCCGGCAGGAGCAGCTAAATCCGGCCGGGCTGGCTGTGCTGGGAGCGCCGGGGCCGGGCCGGACCCACAGCCCGGCCGGGGGGCCAGGGGGGCCAGGGGGGCG